>CM052298.1:8542092-8647289 GCA_028455765.1 Lasioglossum oenotherae | reverse complement strand
AAAATGAAAGTAAATATGAAAAACTTTGTGATTTTTTATGTAATTCCTATGTATTTTCTACTCAACAAAGGATTAAACAAAATTAACAATTTTTACGTACACACGACAAAATCGCTAAAAGTGAAAAAATGAATAAAAAATATGCAAAAAGCTTATAATAAGAAAATCAGAAAATAAATAAATTAAATGAAATAAATAAATAAAATAAATAAATAAATAAAGAGAAAATAAATTCAAATAAAGACGATTTAGGGGGTCGGACGGGTAGGCTCGTAATCAGGCTCTTCTTACTACATATTCGTTTGTACAGTGGTAAAAAATAGAACCCTGTCAAATGTGTATTAGGAAGGGTATATGTGTATACACAAAAAGGGATTTTTTTTATATTTTGTAATTTTGGAAACTTTTAATTTTCCGTCGGGTGGGCCGATAAAGCCGCGCTCACAGTGGCTCCGATATCGTCCGATTTGGTAGACGTCCGACGCATCTGTCTCTTTTTTCGAGCGCACGAAAAAGAGGCACACGTCGGACGTCGGCCGTATCGTGCGACATCGGAGCTACTGTGAGCGTGCTCTAAAGAAATACTGACACTAAACCTACCATCACCGGTCAAAATGACCGGTTCTAGAATTTTTTATTTTATTTTTTATTTTACGACTCTCTATCTGAAATCTAAATAAATTTTAAGGCTTGGTAGGTTTAGTGTTAAGTGGGTGGGTGGGTCTCGCTCGCAGCAACCTCCACGTGGTGAGACCCGGGCAATCGGTGTTATTCTCGATTTTTAATATTTTGTTTCTTAGAAATAACACCAATTATTCTATAAAATATTAAAAATCGACAATCACATCGAGCTAATGCTGCGAAAATAGAACAATCGTCGGCATTATTTCAAAGTTTTTCTTTTACACCTTATGGTTCTATTTCGTAGTTAAAAAATTTTATCGAGTCAATAGAGTTCGAGCTGACAATGGGATTCTATTGTTTTTTCCATGTGCTCTTGTGTTCCTTCTGAATCAAAGTGTCGCTACGATAAAGTACCACCTTTAATTCGAGTCGTCGAACGTTTAAACAATCCTACGGGAAAATCATTCTAAGATCCAGAAATAACACTTAAATTCTCGCGAATGTTGTACCCTAGGAATGACTTTATGATACGTCGACCATCTGGTAGTTTTTCAGTCATTTCTTTTTTAGTGTACCATTATTAATTTGTTGCCATTTCTTTAGTAGACTGGTATGCAGCCAACACGTGGCACATAGTAATAAGTACAATTACAGATGGTTTTATTACTTATTGGTTCAATTTAACCTCCGAGGTTCAAGAGAGCGCATCGTAAAGTCCCAGTGCCGAACGGTCAGGTAGTAAGTAACTATACACGCTGTCCAGTTACCCCTACGCATGAGGTGGACCCAAAAAGGTGGTCTTAAAACTTAGCGAGCATACGTTGGATAAATTGCGCTTTTCCATTTTAGGTCCCATGGGCGTTCCTCGGAAAAAAATGAACGATCCGAAATTTAGGTATACGATGGTGTAGGTTCTGTTTCATGCTAAAGATGATGTAGGAGCTGTTCCAGGCTAAACATGATATGGAGACAAAAGTGGCACGGCCAAACCCTGGGCACCGGCCAGTATCTCGTCGGTGGTGGAACAATGCAGTAAAATTCTAGGAATTTACCATCAACATCATCATGGTTACCGACCTAATATCGATAGTCGGTAATGTCGCTAACAATTTCAGCGTTTTGTCGCTATGTGAACTGGCGCTATACAGACGTTTGAACGTTGCAAATGACGTTAGCCGAAATTCGCATTGTGTCTGTTAATTAGTCCGTTAATTAGTGTCATATACGATTAAGAATATGGAGAAGAGGTTCAGGAAACGAGGTTACTATTCAGAAATCATCACAGGTAAGAATTGTTTATTATCACAGCAATTAAGGACGTTACAATTTTTCAGATTGTATCGTTACTGTATAACCCTTTTATTTATTTTTTACTTTCTAAACTTACCGTTCTAATCGAACGAAATGAAAGAATCAGGGATAAACACGTAAGAAACACATTAGATTATTCACAGCACAATCCAGTGACCAAACACTTTTATCTTTAATTATGTTTTGATGAAACTTTTACCTACGATTTCGGTCAAGAAATATTTTTTATCGTATGTATTGTCTATGTTCGAGGTGAACCGAATTCTGAAATTTTACTTTCAAAATGTAAACCATGCGCAGGTACAAAACAACATCCGGTGAAACCGGAAGTTTTTCTACCAGACATCGCGCCAAGAAGAAGAAAACTTGCTTGGCAGGTGCTCACAGAGCACCATAGCGCACATGTTCAACATTTACACGATGCGACGACGTATCAGTTCCTCGGGGAAGCTAAAAGATGGATGTGCTTCGACGAGGATCGATCCATCGTGAGCAAAGATTTATAGAACTTTTCTATTTAGATATTGTGTTTAACGTACACTTTTTCTACATGGATTAACCCTTCTGACCCGAAAGACGTACGGTGTATTTACTATTTACGTCCTCACGATCTATCGTATCCGGATGAACGACGCACGGCGTACGTCCTCATGCAACATGATGAATTTTCATCTTTTTATGATTCTACGATACATATTCTGAATAAAAACGGTATTTATATAACGGTATATTTATTATTACAGTATTATCATCAACGGTATTATATGTATATATTTAACATCTTATTCAACCATTTTTTTATCCTTATTTACAAATCTTTATTTTATTTTTAATTCGCGAATTATTATTTTATGAAATTATTACAATTCGCGAAAATAGTGCGGCGTCGGCCGTGCGAGGGGACAGACGGCGTACCTCCGTCGGATCGGAAGGTTTGACACATTATAAATGAATATATTTTCATTTATATAACAACTTCAATATATGCATACCATAACGAATATATTCGTCATACTGACAATGAGCTGGGGAAACCGAAGTGAGAGATTTTTAAATATTTTACTTATCACATTGATCACACTTCGACTTTTTCATTCGTTTTCTTCTTTTTTCGTCCTTATTTCAAAACAGTATTAGATGTCTGAAAATTATCGATACATTTTGATTTTCTCAAAAATTGAAAGAATTTTTTTTCTCTCGTATAGTCGTTCCCGGCGGAGACGTTCACGCCAAAAGTGCAGATGGAGCTGAACGTCGAACCGAAACGATTACCAAGGAACATTGAAATGGAAAGAAAACGTAAATTATATCGAAGTTTGAGGGTCGAGGACGCTTTGGAAGCGATCGGTATTAAGTCCAAGGACGTGCTACCACCGTCCGCCATTTTGCCGCTGCTGACACGAGAAGAAGCTTATGGTTTATTTAGCACAGCTCATATTTTGCCGTTGGATTTGTTCGATGACGAGGAATACGACTGTAGGTACAGTAAAATAAAGATTTTCTTTGTTAATTGTAACGTATAGAGGAAAGATGTGAAAATATTGTATAAGGGAAGACGGAAAGATTAAAAGATAGAGAAAATGTAAGGTAGCAAGTTAAATAGATAAGGAGATAGCAATATATACCCAGTAAGCGAAATGCTCGGAATGTACGTTGTATTAGACAGCACACCGTGCAAGCAGAATACCATACATCTGATTCTGAATAAGGCTCAGTATATGCTTGCACGGTGTGCCGGCACAACTCGGGGGCAGAACAAAGGAGATGGAATTGGCGGCATTATAGAGGACAGGTCGGTCGTATAATGTGGCGGATGTGGTTATAGAAGGCAGGTCTATCGCACTAATGTGGCGAGTGGCGGATGTGGCAATCACGATAAAACACAACCAACATATTGATATAAACCGATTTTTTAAAACTCGATTTTGCAACCAAAAATTTTGAAATAATTCACTGTCATGTGTGCTATTAGGTAGAATGTTCATGAATTTTTTCGTAATTTTTTGTTGAGCACAACAGAAGAAACAAGGTTGAAAATTGGCAATATATTAGTACTGTATAGAAAAGATAAGGCAAGATATAGAAAGGTAGAGTGGTAAAAATTAGCAAGATAGGAAAATAGAGAGCCAGACAGCACTATAAAAACCATTTCAAGATCGAAAGAACGAAAGAAAGCGAGAATGGAGTAAACAAAGATATAAATGGAGCTGAAGGACAGAAACTGTGAAGCGGCGAGGCAACATGTTCTCTTTTAACGAGGATAATAAATTAATAAGATAATATCGATGCTTCGTCACGAATGCATTATGTTTTCACGATGCTTTCAATTGGGGTAGGACGATCGAGGATTGGTTGAACCTCGGCACAATCGACGGGAAAAGGTCTCCTTTGCCCGCGACTGTCTTCGTTCCAACGTTCCAGGAGGAGGAACAGAAGTTCGACAAGGCGAGCCACATGCTGGAAAATTTGTTCTCCTGGTGCAACGCTGCTGTGACTGACTATAATTATGATACTAAATTATGGTCGGTGATCACGTTAGACGGCAAGAAACGGAAGTACTCGATCCCAAGGATATACATCCGGTTTTATGCGGAGGATCCAAGGATCTTCGCGAAGAGAATGGCTGCGGCCATTGAGAACAGGAGAATTGCCGAAGAGTCTATAAGGTTGGTAACATTGTTTTTGGTTAGTCATTATTACAGTAAAATTCTTTGGACCTTTCTGAATAAGATATCGCATTATGAATAACATGTTTAGTGGTAACTATAGTCTCTCTTCTTTCGATTTATTTTTGTGATTTTTCGTTTAGGTATAATTTCTGCTTGGACTGCATGAAACTGGATGGCATGCAGACTATGACTGAAGCTGTGAAGGACGCCATTGTTCAGAAATGTTTGAACCGAAACTACACGAAGGTCAAGGAGAAAGTTATGTCAGCTGTATGTAGCTGTTTCTTTTTGACCATGTCACTCATTCCTATTGCATCATTCAAAAAGTATCGTTATTGACAATTGTTGAAGAAAATTGAAAAATAGGGAGACCAACGCGTCTAGACGGAAACATCGTGGCTTTCGAGTTAACGAAAATGATTTAAAGCGATAACGTTTATCGACTTAACGTCGAGATAATCCAAAGCACCGTGACTAGTCCAAACTTTCCTAATTATCTAAATCTCGTCAAAGATACGATCGGCGACAAATAGTCAATTATTCTCCGCCAATTTGGAAGTTTCTCCCGTGAGTTTGAGTTTTATTGTCGAAGGCACGTCGGCAAAATAACTAAATTACGAGAGGGTGAATCTCATTTGGAAAGTTTTGCTCCCTTCATTCGATTCCCTTCGCCTTTGCCCTCGAAGGGCACCCAGCCCTCGATCAGCAAAGTCATTGTCACTGTCGCGGATTTAACAACGAAATTTTTTAGCTGCTCGAAGAGATCTCGTTGGATTATCAACGAACGATGTGCGACATCATGTGGAGGCGAATGATCGAGCAGAACCCGGAGCTGTTTCAGTTTATTACGTGGACGCCGAGCGTCGAGACGGAGAGAACGCCTATACAGGGGAAGATCGATACTGGCATGAAGAATTTTCAAGTAACATATCCTCTATTCTGAAGTGATTCTCCACTTTTTGGGACCACTTGCTGGTGGCATTAAATTAACAATGTTACATTAAAACAATGTCTGAATGAAATTTTCCTAAATCAATATCTAAATGAAAGTGTATTTACACTGAATTCTTGTCACATTTGTATAAAACAGTGATAAGCAACCGGCAGAATTCAAACAGGACCGCTGGCCGCAGTTGGTCCTGTAGCATACTGCCTTCGTCCACGATTTTCGATACATTGTTGTTACTACCCGGCAATTTTTTTTTAGTATTCGACAGTCTTCGCTGAACTGGGTTAGAAAACACATTCTTCATATAACGATCTATAGTATTTTCGTATTTGCCATGTGCTCGAATTCTCGAAAACTCAAAATTGAAAATGAACATCGGCAGTTTATCGGTAGTTGGACATACGATCATTTTTTTACTTGTATAAAATAAAGTGCTGTTTGTCTGATATACAGTGAAAAAATATCTGTGTTGAAGAAATATAATATTAAGAGACATTATGAAAGTAAACATTCTTTATAAAATTTAATAATTTGCAGCCAGTTACGCAAGGACATGGCGCATCAACTGTACACACACGCGCGCGCGCACACATGTACAAGCGAATTTAAATTTAAAGCCACCAAAACTTGAAAGTACTGTATCCACCGCAGAGACGGCAGTTCATGCAAGCTAGTTTGTTAGCCTTTTGGCAAAAAAGATGAGACCCTTTTGTGACGGAGAAATGGTAAAAGAGTGTTTATTGGCGATAGCAGATGCTGTCTTTTCCAATCAAAAGGAAATAATTTCCAAAATTAGCTTGTCTCGGTTTACAGTCGCAATAAAGCAATAAATTCGTTAAAGAGGCACTAGAAGACCGTAGCGCGAAACGCAGACTGAAATTGGAGCTGGCGATGCAACAAAATATTTAATATTCCGTTCGTTGTGGGCCGCGTGTAGTATTAGGTTTCCAGCTTTTTGCCCATTGTAGTCCGCGGGTTGCTCATCCCTGGTATAAAGTATTAACATTTGACAATTACGAATGTACATTTAGCAGCACATTCGACTACGAGTTAATGCATTTATTCATCACGTAACATCATACACAATTTCGAATTTGTCTGTTCAGGAAACGAAGAAGTTCTGGCACTGGTACACGTTATACGTGATGAGAGAAGTTTACGAGGCGATGTCCTGCATCGTGGTTGAGTGCATGTATGTAACTGGATTGAGCCTATTTGCCTCGAACGTGGGCAAAACTATGAAGCTATGGGAATTCGAGGACATGCAGAACCTGGCTGTCACCACAGTGGTTAAGAATCTGAAAGAACCGTGGCTCGAGAAGATTACACAGTCTGTGAGGTTATGTCTGAGAGATATTGGCAAGGGTTGGTTCAATCTGGATCAAAAAGTCCATGATGTTTATGATGTGATGAAGTTGAACCGTTTTATGAACCTTGCCACGTTGAGAATGCAGGTAAATAAACCGTAAAAAGAGTTATGGCACTTTCAAGTTGGTTCTGTTTTAATTTGTTATCAAAATGAAATTGATTAGTTTATAGCGATACTCAATGAGTGTACTAAGAAAGTTTGACGTTTGTGGGAGGAGTTAGCAAGAAGTAGTATGAGGAGTTAAGAAGAGTTGGTAGGTGGAATTATCTAGGATTAGGAGATTAGGAAAATTCGTAGATTCAAGTTAAAAAGAATTGGTGAATTGAAGAATACATGGGAGGAGTTATCGAGAATTAGTGGGCGGGACCAAGAGGAGTTGATGGGAGGAACTACAAAAATTGTGGACATTGTAAAACGACTTGTAAATTGCGAAATGCATGCGAATATTTCTTTTTCCAATCTTTGAATGAATCTTTTTTCTGTGACCACAACATTTTTTATACTTTTTTTCAAATGTACTTAACGGTAAAATATAATCACAAATATGGCAGGTAAAAGAGCAAACCACAGACAACCGATTTTCCACTTACTAATATTAGTATACTTCCATGTTTTCCCTGTATAAATACATATAACATTTTCATCATATTTGCTGCATCGTGTTTCACGGATCGGAACGTTACTGCAAACACATAATAGCCTCTTCGGCCGGAACATATACGTGAGCACAGAATGCTCTGATATTAAATACAATGCGTTATTTCCTTTATAAATTCATGCTGCATTTTCTGTCACAGCAGCATGTTACTCTGCAACGACACTAATATTTTCCCACCTCATAAACGGCTAATAACGACATAATTAAAGTCAAGTATAATAACAACGTCATAAGGCTTCGTGCACAACTGCGAACGTTTTTGCAAACATTTTCTGACGCGGTTAAACATTACATATTGAAATTGCGTGGTTTGATAGAAACACGTGACACGTTCACATAATCAGATAAATACTTCAAATGTTGCTGCATTTAACCCGAAAATAAGTATTGAAACAATAAACAATCTGCAACGCATTTGAAAGCATAGCCTCTGCATTTGTATTGTATACCTACTGCAGCCCATCAAACTACTTTTCAATTAAATTTCATTCAATTCACTTGTGGGCATTCAATCGTGCAAAACGACTTTTATTGAGTGGGCTCAAATGTGAAAATTTCTATGCAGAACGCGTTGCGAGTGATGGTGGAGAGCTCGATCAAGAATTTCGACGATAGTTTGGAGAATCCTGCGCTGTGCGTGTTGGGAACTGAAGAATCATACGTCTGGGGCGATAATTTCGTCGATAGCCCCTTCAAGTCTGTATTTCAGCCAATATTCAACATAGAAATCCAAATGACCGAGAAGGAAGCGGTTTACTCCACCGAGCCACTTCTGTTTGCAGTGAGTTCAGTCCTCAACGTGACTGATAAAAAAATATAAATAGTACTTGTATAGCTCACTTGAATAGCTAATAGTTTTTTAGAAGAAAAATGTTGAAATATTAGTCGATTATCCTGTTTTACACGAGAATCCCCCCTTAAGGAAGCCATTGTAGAGCTGTACGACAATGCATTGGCCAGCACCCACCAGATTCGGCAGATACATCCGTTTTTACTGCCGGCGCTGAAATTCCCCAAAGACATTTTCCTGAGTTCGGTTGGGTTGCTCGATGAAGTAGTATGCTGGGTACGGGACCGTTTGCATTTGGCTTATACGTCGTCCGCAATACCCCTCATTGCATACGCCGCGGAATTCAATCGATTCCTCGAGCTGTACCACCTTGACGTTGCTAAATATGTCGAGTAAGTCATAGTACGAATTTTGAGATTATTGCAGCTAGCTCTAGTTGTATTTAACACCTCCCGATTATTTAACTGGTCTCCAATTGTACACGAATGCACTCTATTGTAACTAACTCCGCCCCAATCGCAACAAGCTCCACCCAATTATGTCTAGGCCCTTCCCCAAATTGTCTCTAGCTCTTCCCTAATTGTATCTAGTCCCGCCTAATTGTATCAAGTCCACTCCAAATGTCTCTAGCTCTTCCCCAAGCTCCGCATCAACTCTCCTCAGTCCATTTCACAAACTTTGAAGTTCGCTGTCCACATTTACGTCTTGAATTCGACAGATCAAACCAATGTACTGATCAAAATTCTGTCTTCATCTACAGAGAGTTCATGCAAGACGAAGACCTCACCACATTGGACATAAAGGACACAATCACGTTCCAGTTGACGATGATAAAGAGCATCGAAGTGAAACTACCGGATCGGATCACCATTGGGCCGTTCAGCGTGTCAGTGAGTCACCTGAAGCAGTTTCTGATGCAGAAACGACAAGACTGCGTCACAGGGTTGCTCGAAATGCTCACGAAGAAATTGCGCGCTGAAGTTGAGACGATTTTGGATGAGTACCGAGACATAAGAATCAAGCTGAAGGAGCAACCGCGGAGCATCGAGCACATTTTCGAAATACGCGACTGGATGGAAACGATACCGTTGAGGGTCCAAGAACTCGAGGGTAAGATGGATAGATTAAAACTGGACTTCGACGTGCTCGACACGTTCTGGTGGAACCTGTCCGACGAGGACTTCGAGGCCAAGTGGGAGGCCATCGGTTCACCTCGACAAATTCAGCTGCAGGTAAACGTTCAATGGTTTGAAGTCGTTCGAATTGTGCAAAGTTGTTTGAAATAGTTTGAAATTGTTTGACATCGTTTAAACTGATTCAACTTCGTTCAAAAACGTCTTCATCCAATTGAACCATGAGTTCTGCGAAGCATAAATCGCCAGTGAATCGACGAATTCATTCTCTTTTCACAGATCGAAGAAACGAACTTGCAGTTCATCGAGGATCAAGAGAAATTCTATAGAATCCAGGTACAGGACGAGGTGCTGTTGCTCGAAAAGATCGACACGCTGGTGGGCAACGTTCAGAGCATTGGCTTGCAATCGGACATAAACCGAATACACGAGACCGCGCTCGACGTAAAACGTGTTTGGAAAGCGATGACCGAGTGCCGTGAGACGGGTCTGCTGCTGAACCAACGGCAGAAGCTGTTCGGCATGAAAGTGGTGCCCTTTGAAGATCTGCAGAAGATCATTAGGGACTTCGAGCCGTACAGAAGCTTGTGGGTCACCGCATCAGGCAAGTATTAAGATGTCAGATGCATTTAATTAGATTCTCAGCGCTTGTATTAGTGTGCAGGATGACTAAGGGTGTTTCTCTGTTTCTCCGAGAGATTGCAATCGTCACGATTGCTTCATTCGTACGACTCTTCGGTATTGATTCGTTGCGTTTTGTAGATTGGCTGAAATGGCACGAGGTGTGGATGGACAATCCTCTGATGAACGTAGACGGCAGCCAAGTGGAAAACCTCGCCATGGAGATGTACCGGATGATCAATCGATCCGTCAGAACGTTCCAAGAACATCCCACCAGTACGTGAAAAATGATTAAAAAATTGACCGCGTAGTCTAGCGTGACAGCTGTTTTTTCTAGGAATTGTTTAAAAATTTTTTAAAGTTTTCTGTAAAAGTCATTAACATTAGCTTGGCACCGATTTTAATCTTGGAAAGATTTTTGGTTCTCGAATTTTTATAACTTCGTCAAAATGGATCTGGCAGTAACAATCCTACTTTCCTTTCCCATAAGTTATTTTTCTCAAACATGATTTTATAGCAACACGTAGGCAAAAATGTCGGGATGGCATTTTAATCGATAATCTTCAAAGTTTTTTTCGGGATCACTATCGTCTGCTTTACAATAAGCGATTTCATCTTCGGACAGAGGTGCAAGCTGTGGCGATATCGATCCGGGACCGTATAGACGAGTTCAAACCATACATCGGATTGATACAATCCCTCCGTGATCCGGGAATGAAGGATCGACATTTCGAGCTGCTGAGCGCGCAAACAGGCATACAAATTGCGTTGACCCCGTCAATGACGTTCCGATCCCTGTTGGTTCTCGGTATTGAACAGTTCGAGGAACTGGTGAAAACGGTGGCTGATACCGCTGCGAAAGAGTACGCCACAGAACGGACTTTGAACAAAATGATCGCTGAATGGGAGCCGATTGTCATGGAGATATTGCCGTACAAAAACACCGGTGAGTTTGCGGAAAAAATTTGGGTCGACAGTGACGGGAACAGTATCCAATGTCGGTGACGATATTCTGTTAAAAATTCACCGGAATGAGACTTCTATGAGAGCTACACTTTTTTTTTACTCTGCAGAGATGAAAAATGTTAACGTGTTCGAGTTGCAAGCTTATGATGAAAGTGGGCGGGGTTGACGAGAGTTAGAGGCGGGACTACGTAGGGGACGGGGTTGGGAGAGGTTGAGGGTGGGTTAACTAGACTTCGCGAGCGGAGTTGAGCTAACGAAGTGAAATGAATATGAATGGGTGGATGAAGGAAAACTAATACAGTTTAACGAGACTTGATGGGCGTATCCAAAAAATGGTTTGATGGGAGGACCTAGGACACAACATGAAACATTTCAACTTCGCCAATTTTGTCTTCAGATTCAAAATTCTATCATGATTGCCAAGGAAATATCACAGATTCGTAGAAAGTTCTGAATTTGTCAGAGGATAACGATATCGCGCTCGGTAGACGAAGCGGAAGGCAAACACGTTGAAAAGAATTTTTTTGCAGCAGATCTCTCTTTCTTGATTGGTAGGTACATTCATCACAAAAATTGCGGAGGAGACCATGATGCTCTTGGAAAACCATATCCTCGGCGTACAGCAACTTAGCTTCAGTCCTCTGAAAACCGCTTTCGAGGACGAGATCAACGAATGGGAGACCAAGTTGAAGTTAGCGCAGGAAGTGCTCCTCCTCTGGATGGAGGTGCAAAGGTAATAGGTGGTCGCGTGGAGCCGTACCAAAGGGGAATTGCGGTTAAATATTTGACGGGCGGTAACAGAAATTGTTTGCAGAGAGTGGATGTACTTGGAGCCAATATTTACATCTGAAGATATCAGCACACAATTACCCTCCGAAGCAAGGAAGTACAACGCCATGGAACGAAACTGGAGGCGGATTATGAAAAATGCACACGACCGCCCTTACGTAAGTCCGGATTGAAGTTTCGCAATTCAATTTCGAGACGATAATCTCTGACATTCTTCCTTGAAAAAATTCCCACAGATTTTCTATGTCACGTGCAGAGAATTTTGTTGAAATTGTCTGTTTTTGGGTGCAGATCATCCAGATATGTCCCGACAGGAACCTGCTGGAGAGCCTGCAGGAGTGCCAGAGCCTGCTGGAGGTGGTGCACAAGGGTCTAGCGAATTACTTGGAGGTGAAACGTCGCGTGTTCCCGCGGTTCTACTTCCTGAGTGACGAGGAGCTGTTGGAGATCCTAGCGCAGGCTAGGAATGTGCACGCTGTGCAGCCGCACCTCCGCAAGTGTTTCGAGAACATTCAGATGGTCCGGTTCGAGAATGATCTTCAGATTACGAGGATGTACTCTGCGGAGGGCGAGGAGGTCATCTTGCGGCCACCGATGTATCCCGAAAGGAGCGTGGAGTTTTGGCTCGGCGTACTAGAAAAAGTGATGCGCAGCACCATCCAAGAGATCATTCGCCAGGCTCTTCAGCTGGTGGAGATCGCCCCGCGGAAACAGTGGGTTTATATGTGGCCTGGACAGGTGACCCTCTGTTGCGGCCAGGCCTACTGGACCGCACACGTTGAAGAAGCCATCCGCGGGAACCGACTGCCTCATTACTACCAGGAGATGCTGGGTCATGTACGTTCCCTTTATGCTCTCTAATTAATACAATTATTTATTTCATCTGTATAGGTTTTGTCTGGCGGTTATTTGTAATCATTTGTGGTTAATTTATAAGGGCGACGTAACAATCTTAATGTTTAGGTCATTTTTCATTCTATGTAGACCTACGCTTGTTCGCCTCTGCTACCGTCACGGCTCATGGTGTCAAGTATTAATGGAGATAAATTCGAACAATGATTAACAGGCTTCTTGCGTTTCTAAGACTTCTGAAACTAGCTAAAATAGTTCATCAGTCCATTAATTCATCAATCTATCAATCCATCTATCTATGAATCCATCCAATCAATTAAGAACCAATCAATTAATTTATCAATTCGTGAATGAATCATCGTCAAAATAATCAATTCGTCGTTCAGTATATCAGTTAATCTGTAAATTAATGAATCCATCAGTCAGACTAGTAACCAATCGATTAATTTAGTATTATGTTGTTGTATTTAGTATTATAATGTACTAAAGCGACCTTAATGTATTTGTGTACCGCTCCTCACATCTCTTTATCGTTCCTTGACATGAAACGATGTTCGCCCGTAGTTGAACAACCTGCGCGAATTAGTTCGTGGCCAACAAACGGAGATACAAAGACTGATGCTGGAAGCGGTGATCACGATTGAAGTACACGCGAGGGACGTCACGTACAAGTTGATCGAGGAGGGCGTATCGAATGTAAACGACTTCGATTGGATATCGCAGCTGCGGTATTACCTTGTGGATGACACTGATCTAAAAGTGCGGGCTGTCAACGCCGAATTCCCATATGGGTAAGTGGTGTCTGAGCAGATGTTTGTGTACAGCAGCTCCTCTCCTAACTCGTTGCCTGTTCGAATTTCGAGAAAGTCAAAACGCATGAAATTCAAGGTGCGAACCATGAAACACTCCTAACATATTACATCGGCCTATCAAAAAGTGATGCTATTTTTTTTACAGATTTCATAAACATTGCCATCTTATCTTGATTTCTTATTTTATCGATTTGTCTCTTCCAGAAACTTCTCTATTTGTCATTTCGATTACGCCAGGATTTATAGACTGTTCTTGTTAAAGCTATTTTGGTCTCGCTTGTTGAAGGTACGAGTATCTGGGCAATACAGGCAGGCTGGTGATCACACCCCTAACCGATCGATGCTACCTGACCTTGACTGGCGCTTTACACTTGAAATTTGGCGGTGCGCCTGCAGGCCCAGCCGGAACCGGTAAAACGGAAACAACCAAGGATCTGGCGAAAGCATTCGCGATTCAATGCGTGGTGTTCAACTGTTCCGATCAGTTGGACTTCATGTCCATGGGCAAGTTCTTCAAGGGTCTCGCCAGGTAACTCGTTATCAGCCACGGGTATCATTCTCACGTTTAATCTTTCGGGGACGACTATGTATTTTCATTTTTAATTTAATATAATTTAGAGTTTTTGATATTTTCTCTAGCTATATTTACATCCTACAGATGTCGCGTGAAAACACATTGCATCTGATACTCTGACATTCTGCAATCAATTTTAAAATGCTTTATAAAATATTCTACACTTTGAAATATTTTACATTTTGAAATATTCTGTATTTTACATTTCTATATTTTTCATTTTCCTACACATGTAAAGTATCCTATACTTTAAAATTTTCTATAAAATATTCTGTATTTCCATATTTAAATCGAGTCCGACTGTGTTATTTGGAAAATCATTATTCAAGTGAAGTCTCTCAAGTAGTCTCTTTATATTCAGTTGGGTGATCACTTTGAAACAATCTCCTCAACTGGCTCGAACGAAAACAAGTCAGCGGATCGAATATCAAAGGCTGACAAAATTTACTGAAAAACAAACGAGAACCTGATAGTCAATTTGAGCTTGACTACCGCGCGATCGATAAATGCGATTACGTTCGACGAATTTCAGCTCCGGCGCGTGGGCGTGTTTCGATGAATTCAACAGGATCGACATCGAGGTGCTCTCGGTGATCGCGCAGCAGATCATGACGATCCAACAGGCACAACAGATGCGTGTTGACACGTGAGTTTCTGTGTATATTTTGATTGTTCTCCGTAGTATATTTCGTGCTGTCCGAGCAACGAAATGTGGGGGGGACGTTCGATTGAGATGTAACATGTAACATTTCCCCGGAAAAAGATCTTTCGCGTTCCATCAATTCAATTTTGACAATGAAACACGGATTTCGAGAATCAGAGTGACACAGTTACATTTCCTACGAATATACAACATATTTTACAGTATTTCATCTTATTTAATTGTCAATATATATCAGGCTGCATTATGTCGTTTATTTCACTTTGAATGCAATATGTCACGTATTACAAGTTACACATTACACCTTGCAACAATAAGTCTACCAGACACACCATCAATTTCTGAATTCCTACGCCAAAGTACCAATAAACAAATCTTCTAATTAATCAATCCATAAGCCAGTATATCAATTTAATAATTTTTCAGTCTACCAATTGATCAATTTATGAATCAGTCTATCAATATACTTATCAATTAATCAATTCATCAGTCAGTTCATCAATATATCAATTGATCAATCAATTAATCAATTCATCAGTCGGTCTATCAACCTACAAATGTAACAATTTATCAACTAATCAATTCACCAGCAAGCCTATCAATCTGCCAATTAATCATCCATTAATTAACCAATTAATCTATCAATTAATCCAAGCTTTATCAAATCATGCATCAGTCAGTCTAACAATCTATTCATGTATCCATCTAGCAATTAATCATTTTACGAATCAGTATATCAATCACTTTATCGACCACGAATATTGTCTCATTATCAACGAAAACATGCAAAAGATTTGAAGGTGGCCTATCAAACTTCTTGAATGAAGAATTCAAAATATACATATATACGACGTTATTAAAGAACAATTCCAATTTACTAATTAATGCCATCTGCAAAAAGAATATTGTATCCGTGTACTGACAAAACGATTGAATAATTCTTGTTTCAGATTCATGTTCGAAGGAGAGGAGATTGTGTTGAAGCCATCCTGCGCAGTGTTCATCACCATGAATCCCGGGTACGCTGGTCGTACCGAACTTCCGGACAATTTGAAAGCTCTGTTCCGCCCCGTGGCTATGATGGTGCCGGATTACGCTTTGATTGCGGAAATTTCACTATTCTCTTATGGTTTCTCCGAAGCAAAAACCCTCGCAGCTAAAATAACAACCACGTTCAAGCTCAGCTCTGAGCAGCTCAGCACGCAGGCAAGTGTGCTTCAAATAATCTCGCTAGATTGTCGTGTCATCGCTAATTCAACAACTGCCGTTCGCCAGGCGCTTACAAAATGTTAGACAACGCGTTAATCTAAGTACTTACACGCGTTTCAACGGGATTGGCAAGATTGCTCTGCGAAAATTTGCTTTATATCAATTCTTGTTCGAGGGGGATGTTCAGCAGTATTGTGCAGGTCTCGTGCAAGTCTCAGGCTGTCCCTTTATCTAAAGAATATATACAGGATGTTCACTTTGTGCTTAATTAAACCAGTTCCATGAAAATATAATTTCGGAATCTTGTCTGTAACGAAAAGATACCATCGAAAAATGTAATGAAAAAGAAAACTGTTGACTAATTTTCGTATAATTTCTTTCAATTTATCCTGAATATACAGGGCGTCCATTTCGTAACTCTCCACAGTAGCATCTGTTCAACAAATGGACTTCATTGAAAATTTATTGATTGCAAGAAATGGGTACCTTGACCAATTTCCATGTAGTTTCTGTCAAATTACCCAGAACGTACATATAGGCTGTCCACTTTTATAACTGTCTATAATATATTCAACAATAAGACACCTCTGAAAATTTATGTGAGTCAAGAAACATGGACCAAGTACCACATAATCACTGTTAATTTATCTTCAACATACCGGGTGTCCGTTTCGAACCCTCATCAATCTCACAGAACAAGTTACGAAAATCCATGCGAACCCAAGAAAAATAAATAGAAAGAAAACTTTATTTAAAAGAAATGCCAATTCCCCCACTCTAAAACAAAGTTTTATTCGCCGACCAAAAACGATCAAATATTTTCACAGCCGGGCATACACGAGCGTGTTTACAATGTAAATGTAGATTCCGTTCGCCTTCGATCATTCGAAGTGTATCTGTTTCGAGCGGGCGCCCGCAATAATTCTCGCGAATGTCACGCCCACTCTCGCGAGGCCCGGCCCGAATTTATGGCAGATTCGCGTTACTGTGTTTACAACAAACTTCTAGAGGATCACGTCCATCATCGAGGTTTATTTTCGTCTTTGTAGGATCACTATGACTTCGGCATGCGGGCCGTGAAGACGGTAATCGCCGTGGCGGGAAATTTGAAAAGGGAACAGCCGGATCTGAACGAGCAACAGATCTGTTTACGAGCGCTGCGCGACGTGAACGTGCCCAAGTTCCTGAAGGATGATTTAACGCTGTTCAACGGTAAGCAGCTTCCGTCGACATCTCCGTGTTAGATTTTCTCGCATTTATTTACTGTCGTGCGAGGATTATGATGACGTCTGATCTCTCCGTTTTGCCGGGATAGACAATTTAAAAGGCGCCTGGTATTTCAAGCACTGAAATAAAGTGACGTCTGGGAAGTTTTATTTAGAAGAAATAAACTTCGCGTTCCGGCGAAGTTCTTCGAAACATTGTATATATAGGGTGTGTCTTTGCTAGATGGAATAAAACATCTGAATATATCATTTACTGCTGTATAAAAAAAATGTTCATGCAAAAATACCCAAATGTCTTGGGTATTTTTTTAATCGACACCTTATATATTTTCTTTGATATTCTTGTAGAGCATCAAAAGACGTATCCAACGAGTACCGTGACCATGCCATTATGACTATTTGATTTCGAGGTATTTGTCTCTGAAAGTTAAGTTTTTTATTCTTTCAGATACAAATATCTCGAGATTAAATAATCATAATGGTATGGTTATGGTACTCGTTGGATTCGTCTTTTGACGCTCTACGAGAATATCGAAGATTGCAGACATATGGCAAAACTTTACGAGATCATGGCTTAACTGAGATAATTGTGTTGAAATCAGGCATCGTGTCGGACCTCTTTCCACTGTTAGAAGAGAAGCAAGTGGATTATGGCGTCCTGGAAGCAGAGATACGAGCGTCGATCGTTAGAATGGGCCTCGTGGAGATCGACGGTAAGACATTTTTCCAATTTAACCAAAGGTCATTTTTCTGATCACTTAGCACGGTCAGTCCGATTATTGAGACATTTCCGATGATCGGGCAAAAAAATGTTTCCAACAATTGGAATTCGGTATTGATATGTCTACAAATTCCAATATAAGAAATTTGAAAAATCTTTCTTGTTAAGAAAAAAATGGAGATCACCTTGATTTGTGAAATGGTAATATATATTTTCGACGTCATAATATTCTAGCTGGAGTCGAGAAGAATTCAACGATCTGCTATACTAAAATAAATTTTGCCACACAAAAAACGGGTTTCCAGATGTATGTACGTCGGATTGCTGTTTTACCGTTGACAGTTTGCTACGATTGATTGAGCAAACTAACTTACTAACTAACTAACTTTTCGTTTGTCAACTAGAACGAAACTGTAGCAACTAGGACGTTCATTTCAACGGATTTTCTGTTTTATTTTGCTTATCGCGTGACGTTATCACGCTTGAAATATAATCACAATTACATGGAACATTTCTCAGTCATGAGTATCAGCTGTTTCCCTTTCGGTTCGTAACAGTTTCCAACCGTGTTGTTACAGTCTGCAACTAGTAGTTCATGCGTCGCTCCGAGTAAATAACGAGCGAACCTTTGTTACCCGGCTCGGGTCTCTGTTTCGATCGGACGCCGCGCCGAGCTGGAACGAACGGGGTTCGTTCTCTGGTCATTAGGCTTTTAGGCATTCCCTCGTCGAAGTAATTACCGTGAAGACGACAATACACCTCGGCGATCTGTGAAATCGCCGATTTATGAACAGCTCGTATTTGAAGGGAATTTTTACAGGATAAAAATCAGGTATTTGTTCTGTGCATGCTCAGCTGCAATCTACATCCATTTGCCACCGGATTGGAGATTTTATTATTCCAGTTTCAGAGAAGGTAGAAAGTCGTGAGTCGAAAAGCATGTCGTTCTCTTAGTGCGTTAATGGCATCTTGTTGGCTTCAAAGTTTAAATATAAACAAGTTTATGAAGAAAAACTGTTGTATTCGATATAAAAACATTTATCTAGCTTTTACGGTTTTTACAAAAAAAAAAATGGTTGAAGTTGAAAACTACCCATAATCTTGTAATACGTTAACGTAATACATTAGTATTATGTCTTGTTCGCTTAATAATTTTTTTTAGCACACACACGTTTAACTCCTTGCCGTATCATTTTCTTTACAGTTACAGTGATTAAAACGTCTTCAGCACCACAAATGTCGTAGAAGAGGAAAGAAAATTTACATTTTTTTACAAATTTGATTTCATTTAAAAAGAAAGGCGTGACATTCATATTTGTTAGACTTTGTTTGAAATCTTCATCACAAACGTGACTCGTCAAAGTACGGCAATGGGTTAAGCATACACGATTTTATAAAAAAAGTACTGTTGTATTTGGAAAAGTCCAGAGAATCTTACCACGTTAAAATAATAATTTTAAAATAATGTTAAAATAATCACGTAGCTTCTACGGTTGAATTAAAGAAAATGGTTAGAGTTGAAAAGTGCATATCTCATAATTTTGAAGTGCATTAGCACAGTCTTGCTCGTTTCGCACAATTGTAAAACAAGAAATTATTGTTAAACTCGGGTTGTATCAAAAGAGATTTAATGCAAAAAACTTGTCAAGGTTCTAAAAACAATTTCACCTTCTCTTTTAATTTTAAAAGTCATTCTACACGAGAAGCACGTGTACAGGTTCCACGAAGATCGCGCAAAAAATTCGTGAAGCTAAAACCTCGACGCTTTCGTTGAAGCGACTTGATTATCGTTGCGCGTAAAAAGGGATAGACAAGTTTTTTGTGAATAGTTCAAATTGCTCGAGCTATCGCCTCGTTTTTCGATCGTCGACTCGTTCCTTTCTGTTGACGATTTTCATTTGCGGAACTTTTTTGACGTAATTGGTTCATCGTTGAAGTCGAAGATAATACGAGCCAAACAAAGAGTCGGGAGTATTGTCAGGGGCGAAACTTTGGCCACCAATCACTGTGATCGTGTTTTGCTGTTCCGGGGAGAAGGAAAATCTTCTTCGTGAAACTTTTCCCATCGGTGTCTCCATTTGTTATCTCTTAGGTTGATAGAGAAACCGATAAATGGAAGACGTGGTCTTTTGTTCTACCGCGTTCTGGTATATTAAGACAGTGCTTGCTATGGTGGGCTCGGGAGCCAATCAGTGCAAATCTAATTTTGTTATATTATTTTATTATTATCTATAAATGAAGCAAAAAGAATGTCTCAATGTATTATTTGAAAGAGAAGATATTGTTAGGATTTCACTTGACGAACCCATTGTTTGTTTAAACGTATTTTTGCTACTCGCAATTTTCTGATGACATGTCTACCAACATATTCGCGACATTTCTCATTGTCAGATTAAAACGAATCCAAAACACGATGCAGTTTGTTCCCCATTTGCTTGGTTAAACGAAATTGTAAAACCCCGATTATTCGAAAAATAGTGGAACATCAATGTTTGGAAAACTGAACGGTAAAAAAAGCAGTATAATATACAGCACGATGTACAAAGTAACATTTTAAAGTACATTTGACGGTGACTGATTAGTTCGGATAGTCGAGGTTCTACAATTTCGTTGATTAAACGGATAAAAGGGATCCAAACCGCATCATGTTTGGACTCATTCTAATTAGGAAAATGTGACTAACATGTCGTTGTATAAGTTTCGTTGAAAAAATCATTAGGCTTAAAGAGGCTTTATTTTAGTACGAGAAGTTTAAAAATCGGACTTGTCGTTTCCAGAGTTCGTGAAGAAGGTTATCCAGCTGTACGAAACAACGGTCGTGCGGCACGGATTAATGCTGGTGGGTCCAACCGGGTCGGCGAAGACAAAGGTAAGTGCCATTCGATATCCGGACGAACTACTTGAATTAAGTCGGGCCGTAAGGATCCTCGGTAACGGATTATGTGCAGTGGCTCTCAACCGTTCATTCCTCAATTATTTACTTACTACCGTAGAGGTGACACATATACAATCTCTTCAAACAATTTTTTGATTGCATTGTATACCCCATCAATTATGAAATGTGCCTTCAAAAAGCAACTTTGCAAGTTAAACATTTTTTATATAATATTTATTTCAATATTTTTATAATATTATATTCAATATTATAGAAAGTAAGAAGTAACATTTTTAAATATGTCGTTGAAAAGTAACTATGTAAGTTACAAAAATTTTATATAATATTTCTTTTAATACTTTATGTAATGCTCAGATTAAAAAGTAAACATCAACCATTTATTATGAGATGTCTTTTCACGACATTTGTTCTAACACTAATTGTTCTAACTTCTTGAAAAGATCCGAGTCGTTTAATTCACTTTTAAAAAAGGTACATATTGTCTTTTTGTAGCATGGATACTCCTCAGAGTACCTAAAGGTATTATTTCACAGCGGGTTGAGAACCATTCGCGCAGTAGAATATCTGCGCTGGAGTCTCCTCTCTGTTCGTTTTATCGGCAACTTAATGTTTCAATGAGGTGTCGAGCATATTCGTTCCACGGAAAATCCATTTTAAAGGATTTCCACTCGGCCGAGAGAAAAGAGACGATGACACGTCACGGAGACTTCGAGGTCCCCGCGACCCTGGAAAAATCGAAACCTTGTCTTCTCAATTAAAATAGACCTAACTACTGATGGACCATGTCCAAGAATAACAGTAGTTTTCTTAAGACTCGTTTTTTAGTGGGATAGTTTATTATATCTTTGTTTGGTAAAAGATAGAATATCACATATCTTCTCGTTTTCTATGCGGTGTCGAACAACTTCAAAGAAAGAAGAGGGGATAGAGATTTTCTTGTTGCGAAGAAAACATCGTCAATCTATATCAAAAGAAAACTGTATCGATCAGTTCACGTTGTGATTCGGTTCGCGTTGTTACTTTATATTCACTTTTCCTAACTGACTTAATTGAATGTACTCGTGAATGGGGTCGTTTCATTCGATTTATCGCCTTACGCACGGTCATAAAAGGATGATACCATCGGAAGGGGATGGAAATGGTTGGGTTAAACCATCGAGTTAGGCAAAACTCGTCGGGAACCATCGCGTTTGATGAGACAGCCAAAACCAAAGACTGCGAATACTAAAGGAGATTCTACTTGTTAGGGAACTGTAAGTCCTTCGAACTCACACAATGGTTCCATCAACCTTTCAGTAGTCTAAGCCGACTTTAGACTACCATCATTGCGAAATCGCTTTTAACACTACTTGTCTATATTAAATTACTAATGCTTTCGGCGCAAAGTTCCGATCATTTGTTACTTGATTTACAAAGCTATTTTGCAAACTATTTAAAGTAATTCCGACGTTTCGATCTTTATTCAGATCTACTACTTGTTTAGCTCCATATTTGCCTCGATCGTGGCACAGTTTAACGAATTTTAATCTCTTCTCTGTTCTAGTTTACAGAAACTTCGTTTTCAGGTGAAGGTTTCTAGATTTTTAAGAATTTTATTTTTATAGTCTAAGGTTCGGGAATATTTAGGGTGTAGAATGATATATTTTCCAATAACATTACGATCACCTAAGAATATATCCACATTCTGTGTGTACAATGTAAGTACACTTCGTGATAAGTAAATCGTTTTTCAAAATCATATAAAGCGTTACTCAAATGTTTTGCCAGGTGTACTGGAAACGTTTAAGCAGCTCCGAAGAAAATGACGTTTCCGACAATTAAGCCTAGTTTAGGCTTTGAATCATTGCATTGCGTCGCCTTGAATCGTTTTAAAGGTCACGGTGTGTCTCTTACGAAATTCAGTGATGCATAAAGTCCTATCACTATGTTCAAACACGTCTTACAAACTGGATAAATTACACGGCTGCATCGCAATCGGTTCCTTAAGGTGATTAATCATGATCACACGCTTGGCTCTTGATGCGACACGCGAACTGCACCTAATACAGATCACTTGATCGTGAAAGCTTGCCAAAAATACAAATAAGCTTTCCTTTCAACGAGACCGTTGAACGTTGATAATCAGATGTTTTTGAGGTCACTGATAACGAATCTGACATCAACAACTAAAAATTCATAATGGTCGATTCAATACTATGCATATATGCTCTGGAAACTCGTTTTTCATAGACAAAATTAAAGAGACATACACACACATATCGACATTTTTCAACGTAATTTTGTATACAATTATATTTCCGATGTTAATTCTAAATTATCCAAATACTTCAACATTGGCACTTCGAATTCCTCTTCATCTGAATCGTGTTCACCATTGATTGATTCCGTACCCCGCCAAAATACCGCGAGCTTTTATTTTCTAATTATCGTATAAACTACAAGCCGGCAGCAGTCGGCACCTAAAATTTATATACTCTTATTCGAAATTGTTTAAACTTTCATATGAAACAAGTCTGATGCTTACCACGCTCGACCATTTTTTGAAAAGCCTTACCATAATTTAAATTGTGAATAATATTGTAGCATTTGTACATGGATTAAATAATGGTTAGAAAGTAATTAAATAATGAAAACACGTCTGTATATATATATATATATATATATATATATATAAGACATTTATCCAAACCTGTTATATAATGCTCTTTAATTTAGTCTTTTGAATTTTCTCTTTAAAACGTTACCCTCGGTTACACAATTATCTGAAATGGATAACATTTTGAATTTTGAAGGTTTGAAGTATTGTTATTTACAACCAAAAATGTTATTCAAATTGTTGAATTTCGAACATTGACTTTTGGGGCGTCAGAACGTACCAAAATTAATTATTGGTAATTATACAGAAAATTATATACCTCGCCGAATTTGATGACCTTGAAATATGTCGTCAAGGTAATCATATTTGAGTTTCATCAAAATCGGTGAGGTGTACCTTTCCTGTATAATTACCAAAGTACTTTCATATGTTAGTAATCTACTACACCCAACTCTTTTTTTACATATACATTCATATATTTTTTATTGGACAATGTTATTTAAAAATCGTGTAAAAAAGAATTGTACTGGACTTTCTAGCGAGATAGATTGAATAGTGGGAATTGCGTTAGGGTGCAGTCATAGTGGAGCGGCGAGCATCGATGATAGCGACGCGGCGACGAGGAACAAAGAAAATACTTATGTACTTTTTCTTTAGTATGTGTCGAAACGTTGTCACAAATATTGGTTTATTTCAACGCGCCGCTATCATCGATGCTCGCCGCTCCACTATAACTGCACCCTAAGGGTAGAAAGAAAGTGAATTGTCTTTGGGATTGTTTAATAAACAGTTGACAACAGTAACGTCAGCGAGTTCTGACATTGTCTACACGTACATATATGCATTATGTCTACATTTGTATTACTAGGCTGCGGATTTTTATGCATTTATGGCTCGTAGAAATTCGCCTAAGTACAAGGGAACGTGTGTACGGAATTGGCCACAAATACCTTGCATGTTTCTTTTTAATAAAAAAATCAAACGAAGTCACTGCGAGACGACAGAACATTTTTTCGACTGGGATGAACAATATTTATATTTTTATTAATTTCAATAGTGAATAAAGTAGAACTTACTTGTATCAATTAAAACGTGCAAGAAGACTTTCTGACCAATTCAGTGTCAACTAAAGTTGAAGACCTTGATGCTAGAGCCAAAATTGTACCTGTTGAAGTTTAACATATTTTTGTCAATTTTTTCACCGTTTCGTGTAACAATTAAACAATTTGCAAAATCTGAACTCACCTGCTGTTGCACGAAGATCTTCAATTAATAATACGCTGGCAATAACAAAACTAAAGAAGCAGCAAATTAGCAGCAGCAGCAAAATTGTCGATGTTTAAACTGTTGTTACTTCGTGAGAAAAAATCGTAGCACAATCTTTCCGAGTTAATTTTAAACCGCAAAGTCTCTACTTACGGAGTCATTAATCGGGTTTTTCAAAGGAATTTCTAGACCAAGTGGGATGGTGGAAAAATCAAAAATACTTTTTCTATGAATATTATATTTAAATGACTAAAATCATTTTCTACTTGAAGATCAAAGTCACCGCTTTGCAACAATGTTTAAAAACTTGTTGAAGGATCTTTTCTCCCCGTTTTATTAAACTTTGAACGAAAGGCCTGTTTCTGTGATGTTACGAAGGTATGTTGTTGTGATTCCAAAAGGTGCAAAAATGTTTTCGAAAAAATTGACGAAGGGCTCCGAGATTAGAGGTTTCAAGCTTTAAAATGAGCCCAGAATGGTTGGTGTACAATTGTTTATCACGGAGTTACAATAATTTTAAAATACAAGTCGAAAATTCAATGCTCCTGTAATTTTGCAGCTCACTGTATTTTTACTGGGTCGCAATAGAAATTCGTTCGGTTGTTTTTAATATTTGCTTTTCATATGTTAATCAAATGGAGAATTGCAATCAACATGATATCGCCGACCATGGTTGCGTTCTATTTACTCACAGTGACCTGCGTTCGCAATAACTAAATGTTTGCAAAATTAATAAATATTTGCAAACCGAATAAATTTCTGTAGCAATCCAAAATTTGTACAGTGTTCTACAGTGCGAAATAAATGTTTATCGTATTTTAATGTTTATAAAACAATGTAGCAAAACTGGGAATTCCCACGGAGATCTACAGTATATGTTACAAATTACAATTGATTCTACACATCGATTCAGGTAATGGTACTTTGTATTCAATGAATAAATTACGATCGATCAATTACAGTAAATTATTTACATGCGACGCTGGTACTTGATAAATTCGACGTCTAGCTTGCCTGTCCACGTTGATTAATGACAATCATGTTCGTTATGTGTTTTACGCGTACATCTACCACTCAAATTTATTCTATGTATATACAAACACACACGTGCATTTACCTTCACACGTACGTTCATACGTACAGCGAGAGAGTATCGAATATAATATCATATAATATATAAATCACTTATAATAGAATAATTAATTTTTAAATGAAACTCTAGCTACATTAAATTTTTATTATTTTTGTAAAGTATTTTGCAGGCTGCAATCAAATATTTCGTACGCCATTTACCAGAAATGAATTTCTTATGTATTTCTAATTTAAAAAATATAAAGGGTGTCTTACCAAACTGGGATGCCTTATTTCTTACTGCTGAAAAAGATTATTTTTGAGACAGTATAATTTTGTTTTAGAATGGTTTTTACAACAGTTAATGTACCTTTAAATATTCGTACTATCGTAATATTGTAGAATACTCTATAAAAATAATAAGAATTCAGTGCAGCTGGATTTTTTGTTAAATATGTATTATTTCAGTTCAAAGTCGATTTATGCAGGTGGCTTTAATAATTTGGACACCTAATGTACTCATGCAATCTCGTCTCTCTTTGCGTTTAGGCGAACAAGTTTCAATCGTTTCTGATACACTATTCAATTCGATTCGATTCCTCGATCGTGCATGAGTGAAACTTTTCGTTTGTGTTCTCTCTTAATTGAACCTGCTCAGCTTGATCAATAGTAATTTCATTAAAACGAATTCATTCGCTACGACAACGTTTCACGTGATCAATACTCAAGGTTATTGGAAGGTCGCTACGATTAGACTGCGGATTTTGATGCGTTTATAACAAAAAATGAGTATGATCAAATGCAAACCAGTAGATTCGAATTTTTTTAAATGTATTATTTGCATTTTTACCATCTTATTACAATGATTGTAAAAATACATAAAAGCTTATGTAGCTCCTATCGTTTGAAAATACTTGAGACCATTTTGTTTTTTAATTGATGTGTTCAACGTTGCATCAAGTACTAGGTTATCAGTTATCAGGTTATCGGAGACAATTTTTATTTTATTTGAAAATATATGGATTAAAATTTCGTGCTCACGATTTTTGAAGCGCGAGTGAGAAGTGTAAAAAATTACCTTGATTTTACGAAACTGTACAAAATCGATATAGCAAATTTTGTAGTAGATTGCAATGTTTGATACATTCTTTTGGTCTACTATCGAAACTGTATGACGCGTTGTGGGGAAATTAATTTTCTCCACGATCTCGTGGAGAATTATTCCTTAGAGGTGTACGAACAATTGTGTGCGCCTGTATGCACATATATGATGAGGTAGTTAACGTGTTAAAATGTGCGAATATGGTTTGTGATTTTCCACTGACGTGTCGCAAACCGGGGAGAGCAGATAAAAGTGTTTGCAGAGGCTGTCGAGCTGTTGTCGTTGACAGGTGCCAACTTTTCTACTAGATAGACTAACAAACATTTCTCCGTCGAGTGGCTTTATCTTTGAACAATTATTTATTGTCTCCCCCGATGCGATAACCGTTGATAAGCTGCTCCCAGCTTGTTAGGTTGCCTGGCCGTGATTAATATCACCGATGGTAATGGAAATTGTTAAGTTACAAAGTCGTAATGAAATAATTCTAAGCAGGTAACTCGGTTGTAATTTCCTCCGGTTGTTCAGAAATGTAAATCTACTATAATTTTATCGTAATTCAATTTTACAGTAATTATATTGTAATTTAATTTAAACGTTAATTGGGGATTCTTCATGGGATTTGGAATCGTTTCGAAATTCATGAATATTTAGAAATAGTATCATTATTTCTCTTGTTATAAGTCAAGGAATGTCCCGAGTTGACGATATCTAGTTGCTCTCGACTGCTGCGGAGCCAGGAAAGTGCCCCACGGTGTAATTCGTGTCCATTATTCTATTTATGTTCCGAAGTATCGTAATTGATCATTTAATGAATAATAGTTTCCAGAAAATTAATTTTATCGGTTCAGTTTTTTATTTTCTCACAGCATAAAGTGCCCCGAGTGGACGTGGTCTAGGTCTTTGTGCTCTTGATTGCTGCGGAGCGAGGAGGACGCTCCAGCGATTAATATTTCTCTATGGTTAATCTGTACACTGTATTTTTATAGATTTGATTCTGGGAATCTCAATAAGTCACAATTTGAAATTTTTCCAAAGTTAATTAAAGTAGTCTTCAATAAGGTTCCCTGCATGGTCACCGTCAACTCTGAACTGCCCCTGGGAGCGATTTCAAATCCCGAGCCTATAACTATTACCAACAATGATAGACTATCTTACCCTCACCATACAAAGTATGCCCCGAATGGGCATAGTCCCGTCGCTCCCGCTTTCCACGGAGCCGCATCAGTACTCCACGGGGCAATTCATGGCCACGCCCAATCTCAAGAGCTCTAGACGGCCCCTGAGAGCAATCCAGACTCCATCTTACAAATCTCCTATCAAGAACGATAGATTACTCTCACGGTACAAAGTTAGTCCGAAGTGGGCGTGGTCCCGTTGCTCTCGTTTTCCACAGAGCTGGGTCAGTACCCCACGGGACAACTTACGGCCACACCCGTTCTAGCCTGTCTTCGGGACAGACGCGTCATCACGGCGAGTCCATGCAGCTCGCCACTGATTCGTTTAGCGCCGCGGTAGGTGTGGCATACGTCACGAGCGTCTCCGAAGCGGTGGGGAGGCCACGCCTCCTGCGTCAGAGGAAGCTCGCCGAGTCGACGAGATCTCTGCCCCGACGATTGCGTCGTCGGGACGACTGCCCTATCTATCGCTGCGGGTTGCAATGATAGTTTGTAAGGCTCTTCAACACCTTGCGCATCAACTGTTGAAGACATCTGCGAAATGTGACCCCGCACATCGCGTACAGCAGGAAGTTGATGCTGAAGTTGGTATAGTACAACAGCATGAAGAACTGCTGCAGGCACCAGAGCAGGTCCGGCTTGTTCTTGTGCGCGAGTGTGAAGAAGAATACGCACAGGCGAATCACGTAGCTGGAACAGAAAGGGGGCGGGGTCTCGTGTGAAACACGCCTTATCATTGGCTGGCAAGGTCGGGTGTTACCTAACCAATAGACAATTTTTATAGATTTTTACGTGCTGAATACGAATTTGCAAGTCCTTCGTCTTTATCGCTTTCAGTTTTTAAGAAATTTGACTTTTAAAGAGAAATCGAATTTCACAACTTTGGAAACTTTTTGTGCATGAATTGGCGAAGCTGTACGGATGATTCTTGTGTAGAATGATTCTATAGACTTTTCTGAATAGAATGATCGATTTTTGTAAGGTTGTTTGAAAATTTTTTAATTTTGTCTGAAGGTAGCAAGACGCTTTTACTGTATAAATTTCCTTGGATATTTTGCAACTTTATGAACTGTTTCTGCTTCCACTGTAAAGGTAACGTAAATTTATGAAATCCAGAAACACCTTTTTCCAACTATGGTAGACTTTTTTCTGGATGTTTGAATAAGTTGAAATTATGTTCGAAGGTAGCAAGACGCTTTTACTGCGTCAATTTTCTTGGGTACTTTGCAACTTATGAATTTTTTCTGCTTCAATTGTAAAAGTTGAGTGAATAATATGAAATCCAGGAACATCTTTTCCCAACAATTTCCGGGGAAGTTAAACTCTAAAAGAAAACTCATGGATCGAGTTCAAAACAAAGTATCGAGGCAGACGTCTTCCCCAGGAAACGATATTTCTCAGGGTCTCATAAATCAACGAAGTTTTATCAAAAATCAAAAAGACCACGGTTAAAACGAATACCGGAATAAAGTGGTCCGTATTTCTCAAACGAAACTCACTCACAGAACAGTATCAGAAAAGTTTCAGAAGATGACGTCCAACTAATGGTCGATCGATACTACTCGCGAGACATCGAAAGTTTCAAGACAATGCACAGAGGAAGATTGCGAGCTGGACCAATACCGAAGATGCCAACTTCTCTCCAGCATATACTGCAATTTAATTTAATCCTCTCTTCTTCGAGCACGCTATTGTGATTCGTGCACATTTTCCCCATTAAATATTATTTCGTTGTCTCAACGAATTCTGCATTCTTCCGTTTTCATCGCTGAACAAGCATAATCTAGGGATGAAAGCAACGAGATTGCGAATTTTACGTTTACGGGAAATGCGAAAGCATGCGAAGAGTGGAAAGATTGAACGAATTTAAGACTATTATTTTCGACCAAATAAAAGTTGTCCTCTCCTTTGCAATTTTTCTGATGTTCTCTGGAATGAAATCCCCATTCTTCCGTTTTTATCGCTGAACAAACATAAGCTGCAGATGGTAGTAACGTGTCTGCGAATTTGATGTGTTTATGAAAAACGTGATAAAATTGAATAAAAATTGTCTTTGTTTGCATTTTTCTTTTAAAGAAATTGTACCATCTTCAGCTCTTATTGTTAAGCAAACAAAATCTGGTGACGATTAGACTGCGGATTTGTAAGAGAAAATATAATTGTTACTTTTCTTACTAATTGTGATATGCTAAATAGAATGCAACAGAATATTTCAGCTTTTCAATTGTTTTTTAATGTTCATAATGCATTTATTATGCTGCAAATGAATGCATAAAATCCGCAGTCTACATATCGTGATAACAATAATTAACCTGAAAGCACGGTAGGGCAATAATCAATTAATAATTAAAAATGACTAATAGTCTTTTTGAATGTTAGTCATAGCAAAATAGTCATTAGTCAAAACTTTTTGATTAGTTAGTAATGACTGATTCATAATATTAATGTATGTTAATCGCACAATAGTGACTGATGACTAAAGATTGATGACTGATCATCAACTACTAATTAACTAATAAGCAGTAGCTAACGATTACTTAGAGCTGTGACCAACTATTTGCTATGTAGTTATCACTAACTAATCAAAACATTTTGACTAATGACTGTTTTGCTATGACTAACAGTCAAAAAGACTATTAGTCATTTTTAATTATTAGTTGATTATTGCCCTACTCTGCCTGAAAGGGAACAGCGATATCACCTTGGTAAATTGAGGAGGATGAAAACGGTGCTTATCAACAGCAACGTCTTCGTATTTCCCTGTTGAGTTTTCGTCGACACGAGATTCCGCGACGACGACTTGGCGTCTGAAAGAAGAACAGAAAAAAAAGGATCATTGAGTAATGAAAAGATTACATTGTTTAATAAGAATTAACGCGGACGCATCCCTGAAAGTCAGCTTTAAACGTCAATTCAAATAAATTATTCAGGGAGGAAAAAAGAATTTCCAAATCATTGAAGCATGAATTTTTTCTTTTGAAATCGATGTGTACGTATCGTTTAAAGCAGAGCTATTTAGCGTCTGCCCATATGGGCAGCGATTTTCTTGCCCTGAGCATATGCAGACCGGCGAGACCGAGCGAGAATAGTGAAATAGATCGAGTGAAATAGAATGAGCATCGGACGATCGGCACATTTAGGGGTAACGCGTGCGAGTGCACGGCTGTGCTACGGCCCACAGTGGGACAAACCGATGAATTCGACGAACTTTCGATAGAAATAAGATAAAGCCATGATTTTTTTAAAAATTAAAGTACGACCGTTTCTTAACCTTGAAAAAATTCGTTAAACTTGCACAATTTCAAGAAAATTGTGGTTTATCCAATACCATGCGCAGAAAAAATTGTTTTGTGACATGCTATACATCATTCTCAGTAGATTTTTTCACGCTGATTTCAATTCTGGTCATAAAATTTCTCTAACACCTCAGGGTTTTGTATAAAATTGATTTTTGTGAACAAAACTAATGAAATCATCATTTCGTTGAAATGGATTGGTAATCCACTAGTTTGAAGGGGGGGGGGGTATATTGTACTCTCATATACATAACTTTTTAACTACTTTGTGATAAAAATAACAAATAAGGTATCACCAGTAGTTAAAAAATTCGTTGATGAGAAGTAAGTTAAAATGATGAAATACTTACCTTACTTCCTGTGTAAATAAAAATATAATTATGGAAAATAGATATCTAATTTAAATTACATTACAGTCACACATAGCCTACAAGGTGTAAACTATGTCTACTAAGTCTACTAAGGCTACAACAATCGCAGCGATACGTCAAGTGATCGTTCCTCAAGTGACACACGTCAAGTAAACTTTCAAATTCTTCATTATGATTATTTTTAATGTGTTTTATATATGAGAGTACAATATTCCTTCAAACTAGTGTGTTACCAATTCATTTCAACGAAAAAATGATTTCATTAGTTATGTTCAGAAAAATCGATTTTTTGCAAAATCCTGAAATGATGTATAGCATGTAAAAAAAACAGTTTTCTCCGCGCGTGGTATTGGATAAATCACAATTTTCTTGAAATTCTGCAAGTTTACGATTTTTTTCAAGGTTAAAAAACGTTCGTACCATAAACTCTCTATTTTTCCCATATTCTGCAATGTTTCAGCATTAATTTAAGAAAAAATCATCGCTCTATCTCATTTGTATCGAAAGTTCTTTGATTTAAACACAGAATTCATCGGTTTTGCTCTTCTAAGTCGCTTTCCCGTAGCTTTGCCAGTAGCTGTGTCCACTGGCATCGATTTGCGCCCTTGCCCCGTGAATGGACATGTTGATGAGCAGCTCTGGTCTAAAGGTTCATTAAGTTATGTCAAATTATGTTCATTTGGTACGAAACGTGGTAATCACTGACCAATTACTGTTAATTGTTGAAAACCAGAAAAAGGAATCGCTGAATAACAAACCCCATCCCCCAATGATCCCTCAATGGATCGTCTCCAATATTTTTCGATCTTCGGTGAGCTTAATTGACAATACTTGGAGAATTAGCGGAGTTCACGTACTCTGCTACGTATTATTATATTATGTAACATTGAACTGTGACGGGGGGGGGGGGGGATTGCGCGCCAATAATGACGAGAGTAATTTGCACGTGTGACATTAATAGCCTTTATGCATTCATGATGTCGGTTATAATTTGTGTCAATTAATGTCACTCCGCTGGAATGAATGCGCACACCTACCTACAATGTGTTAAAATTAATCCACCCCTACAAAGGATGCAATTACACATATCACTCTTCCTTTAAATTTCTTACAACTTCGTTCACGGCAAGTAATACTATGCAATGAAATAATGACAATAACAAAATTCATATTAAAATGGTGCTTGACTGCATCTAGCGCTCCAATCCAAGTATCTCAACGAAACTTTTCGTCGAAAGTTTCCAGACAATGGCTCGAACCCAATAAGAACAGGATCGATTTCTACAAGTTTCATTAATCCTGCTGGCTACTGAAGCGGGTGGAAGCATTTGTCACGAAACGAACTGAATTGAAATGGTACTCGGTGGTGTGTTCTGTGACTGAATGACTTTTGCATTGTGAGAGTTGGGGCTAGGAGTATCGTGGGCGTGAGGGTGTTGCAGGGTTAAGCATATCATGGCGGTGACAGTGTCACAGGGCTGAGAATGTCATAGAGATTAGAGTTACGTAGTATAGTGGGTGTGAAGGGGATGAGATTTACACAATGCTGAGAGCGTCATAGCGCTGAGAGTGCCACAGTGCTGGGTATCAAAGGGATGAGAGAGTTACAGGCCTGAGAGTAGTACAGTGCTGAAAGTGTGGCGAGAGTGCGATGACGTCATGGAGATGCAGTAAGTTCACTTACGTATACAGCGGCCGGCAATTTCAGGCAGCTGACAAGCATTGCGCGGCGTCGACGGTGGCGCGGAATTCGTCTGGTGACGGGAATGATGCGAATGATTCTTTGACGAGTTGAATGACTGCTGCGAGGGCAGCCTGCGACCTCCAGGCATCGGTCCCAGATTGATGCCGCCGGCGCCGTTATTGCTGCTGCTGGCACTCTGGAAATTAAGCCGGAATTTCAATATATTAGAGAGAGATATGAAAATCAATCCTATTTTCTTTTTCGATGGAATGGTATCAGGTGGTTGCATAAGTTCGTGATTTTCATAGATATCGCAAACCGTACTGCACGGCGGAATGTAAAAAACAAAGATTATTTAGTCACCATTCTTTTCTACAATTAGAAAAGAATAGCGGAACTATACATATAATTCACAAGGGAAGGACCCCAAGTGTCCGACCTCGATTTTGATAATTTTTTGTGAGATGATGGTATATGGATCCCTAATTATGTATGCAAAATATTAGGTGTAGTTATTCAATAGTTTTAAAGATATAAACAATTAAAGTTTCTTTGCCTTGTTGATGTACCATGATTTGCAGCTCAAGTTTTCGAAGTTCCATTGTTTAGATCTTTAAAACTATTGAGTAACTACACCTAATAATTTGCATATATTGGGATCCTTCCCTTGTCAGGGTTTCTTAAACTTATGTAGTCCAAGGCCCCCCTCTTAAACAACATTTTTTTTATGGACCCCATCCAAACCCCAGGCATTTTTCTTTGATTAAATCAGTTATTTGAATAAAAGCGAAAAATTGGGGGATGTAAAGTTTATGTCAAAATTGTTTCGCGTACCCCAGGGGTCCTCTGATATAACTGATTAATAAAGCTGTATTCTTTAAAATTTAACCATTGAATTTTATTTTCAAATCGAACACGAACTTATGCAATCATCGAATATAGATATTTCGATTTAAATAATTCTAAAATACTGTCGTTTTTCTGTAAGGAATAAAAGCGAACGTCTTAGTGCGACAGTAATGATATCTTTATAATAAATTATTACATATTATTATAATAATAAATTATTTAAATCGAAATCTTTCCTAAACGTCTAATTGTTCAACATAAATAGGTTAATACTTTTTTTACAAAGAATCTCCAACTGCATCGATTGATGTATTAAGAAGTATATAATTCCATTAAAAAAAAAAACGAAGTTGATCTTCACATGACCATAACGCATAAATTGCCCTATTCGGCACCATTTAATTCTTATCGGAAACATTTCTCGGTAGGGCTAACTGCAGCGAAGAAATCGAGATGTCGAAATCGGGAGAGACACCCTGTATCTTCGAATCGAATCAGACGATTCTTGTAAAAGTTGTGGAACATGACTTGCCGGAATCGACTGTGAGAAATGCATTTTTATCTAACTTCTGGTTAAAACAGCTTTATTTTGCAGAAAGATCGATTCATGCGCAAGTCACTGTGTCTTTGATGTTCGACGCAATTTCCAGAGAAACACAGATAGAAATATGTTAAACACCATGTGCCTCACGCGAAGATAGTTCGCAGCGGAGACAAGCAATGTTAATGACAATGATTAATGCTCTATTATCTCTGCTACGAATTTCGCGATTGTAATAGACTGTCACGGGCCGAACATGTTGAATATTGAATACTGCGTGTGGTTTTGAAGCAGAAATAATTTGATCTTGGTTCAATAGAGATAGAGACTACTCGAAGATGCACCGAGGCTAGTGTATTATCCACGAAAACTAATAACGCCCTTAAAGTTTAATAATAACCATCTCTCAAGACGGAATGCCACCTCCCATGCTCGCTATAATAATTAGTAGTAACGGTGTATGAACACTTTACATCACGGTAACAACGATTCGTTGAAGTAGTATGGTTTGATCATTTAATTTGTTCTTTCATGGTCTGATCAATTCTTTCAGATCATTTTTTAAAAGAACATTTGTATGCTCCTGTTTAGCATAGTGCAGTTACTTAGAAGTTCGTTGACATGTTTGTTGATACTATTTTTCTATGAGGTATAGAAACGAATTTTTATTGTGTATTAGTTCAGCTTCTTCTGAAAAATGTTGTCTCTCTTCCAATAATTTTAACGATTCGTAAATTTAACGGTGCTTACTAGTTCTTATTGTAAAAGCTTTTAATTGAATTTGTGAGTGGTTCTAACAATTTGCAAGCACCTTTAATCATTCGTAAATGGTTGTAACAATTTACGAGTGTCTCGATCAATAATTCACAGGTGCTTTGAACCCCTTGACTTACAATATCGTGTCAGACTCGCGATGAAGATTCTGAACAGAGTCTAATAAATATGTATGCTATGAATTTCCTTCACATCAAAATAGAATTCTATTTTCGTTTTGTTAATGTACAGCTATTGGGGAACACATAGGCGTACAATAGATACAAAGTTTCTCTTTCTTTAGGAAACTAAGAATTACAAAAAAAGATTTAATCACTGAAATCGTAAACTAAATCGTAAGGCAAGGGGTTTTAATTGAACTTGTAAGTGTTTTTAATAATTCGCAAGTGTTTTTCTTTGAATTTGCAAGTGATTCTAATAATTGTATTAGTCGCTGTAGTGGTTTGATGGATTTTGGAATCAGCGTAGAATGGAAAGTCGGTTCGATAGAGATCGTACTGTGCAAAGGGAAGATCGCAGTGCAGTTTCAAGGAGGTGAAGCACGTTTCAACAATCGAATCCGTATGAAGATAAATGGTAGCCATTGCATAAGCCTGGGATATATTTATACTCAGCTCGAAAATAGCTGAGAGAAATCTCGTTCGCAGCCACTGGCGTTAGTCTCTCGGGAAAAAAGTCAATGAGATTGTCGAGACGTTCAATCGCTCGTACTGAATCCTAATGAATACCGACCACGTTGTGTCGCCACTTTTTTCCGCTTCTTTTCCTGCTGGAGGTATTAGCATATCTCTCAACTCGTATGATTGATACAAACTCGCCATGATTTACAGATCTCTTAGATTCAAATGTATACTCGGTGTCTCATTCAAACGTTTTTCCTGTTTTATTCGGAGATGGTAGATGGATGAGTCTTGCGTAGAATGATACTATAGAGTCTCCCGAATCCAACGATATTTTTATCTGTAGCATTACGAATGTTTAAACATTTTCGAGAAATATTTAAAGGAGGACGAAGCACGACTAATGCAGCAACTTCTTTTTAACAGTTTTCAATTCTATGCATTTTTTCTGCTTTCGCCGTAAGTACTAACTTACAAAATCTGTAATAATAGTTGTAGCAATAATCTATTAGCTACATAACTTTTACGCAAGTAACTGCTTAATGCATGGCACAACGTGAAAGCAATTTAGGAAGTTCTTCGTCTAGTTGACTCAGTTATTGTGTACCTACATGTAATATTGTAGAGAAAGCTTTCGAAAGTTCTTCAATATTAAACCTTGCCTGCCTCGTACTTTGTTTCTTGGACAAGTTCCAAACTGTTCTCTTTTTGGAAGTACTTATGTACAATTTGGATTATCTTTTAATTAAAAGTTGGGCTGGAAAGCGGACCAACGCGACGCGTACGTCCAATAACATGATCGTTTATATCAATGTACGCCAATTGGCGAGCGTCAAAATGGCGAGTCAGTGACGTCGAGAAAATAGCTATTAAAGACCAGAGGGCTGACACGTAATTCTTCTTTAGCCAAGTCATCTATTTGAGTTTCCACAAGATAAACCAGCATCCGATATCATTAACGCTTTACAAAAAATATCAGTTTATATATAGCACACGGCAATCAATATAGAATTCTATATTATCAGATAACCGGATTAATTTTTGCCAATTCTTGCTGGTCACGACACTTGAACTTCTCTCTTAACACTAGAAATACTGAAACTTAGTATATACCTGTATTGTCCAAAAGCAGTCGAAATGACTGCATTGTGAAAGAATTACTAATCTGTAAAGAAATTTGTTTAAAATTAATTTTTATTATTGTTTATATTATTTACAGTTATATAATAAGTTATTAATAAATATTAACAACAAAAAAATTTACTTCGCTAGGAAAAAATATAATTTATTATGTATTCATTATGTATAAATTATTTATTATGCAGCGCCGAGCCGCCGAATCCTCACTCCGCTGCCCGGCCGCGCGCTGTAACTTGTCTGTGACCATACTAATACTTATTGAGCAACTGCAACTTATCAAATATACGCCCAAATCGACAATTTATCATGTACTGTTATTTCGATACAGAGCTGAACTGGTCATATAAGAAATTTACTCTATTCAATAATAAGAGTCATTTTATTATTTAAAGTTTCCCACGCAGTCAAAATCTCTGCTTTTGGGCAATATAGGTATAACACACACACACACACACACACACACACACACACACATATACATATATATATATATATATATATATATATATATATATATATATATACAGGAAATGAAGGAGGGGGGGAGGTAACTACAATTATTAATAAACGCATTTATATGTTGTACAAAAAGTCACAAAATTCTAAGAAGCTGTGTCATTATATACATAATTGTTTTTCTAATTGCAAATTGAAGAGCAGTCAAAATGACTTCCTTAGGCAATCTAGTATTAAAACGGAGAAAATAAATGATAAGAAAATATACGGGGTGGGGGGCAATGACTCGTGAAATATCTCGTGAACTATTAGGTTTAAGACGTATGAAGATCAATACACTTCCTCGCAGAATTAAATAATGGAAGGTCATTCCATTAGAATGATAGGACCTTGAAATTTCCGAAACGCCATTATACCTTTTTCTTCGTATTGTTATAAATAACGGAAATATTCAAGGTGGTCATAATTAGTTTAAACACTTAATAAATTGTCTCGTTGTTGCAGAGAGTAATCCGTCTCGCCAATCGCCAATTGTGGCGAATTGATGTTGCAAAGTTGTAAATTGTAATTGATCGGATACCGAACATAATACAGTTAATTGACTAATACAAATTGCGCGATTGCTTCCTACGATACGCGTAATAAAATCTCAGATTGCCGCGTAGATTGATGTAGCGTGGCGCAGAAGTTGCAAACCGTTGATGGGAGGGGGTAGAAGTACAATCGTCGAGAGTTATTGTCGATTAGCGGGATCTGTTGGTTTATTTATGTTATTGTAACCGAGTGTGGTTGATAAGATCAGCCTGTACACGCAATGATATTAGCACTTTCTCTTGGGAAGACACGAGTCTGGTATTATTAAAGTGGCTGTGAAGTAATAGATAACAATGTCCGACACGTGTGAGTTTGTAACTTCCAGTTGGACTGTACGAAACGAAAATGTGCAATTTACTCCTCCATTTATTTTTTAAAGTAGAGCTGTGCATTAAATAAAACATTTCTGCTTTTATGCATATCTGTCTCTCTTCATTATTTTCTCAGGATTATTTTAATCGTATGCATTCTTCTAAATTCAGCTTTTAATTGGAATATTATTATCTCAACTGGGAAAGTATTCTTGTAGCTTAAAAAATGCAAAACTTGTCGACGTAATTAGAAGCTTCGAGAGATATATAGTTTTCTTTATTAAAAGTTTTCTTGTAAGAAGATCAACTCCATAAAAAAACACTTGACACAAGAATTAATTAAAAGAACCATTTTCAAAGGAATTACTTGCAAGTTGTAAAACCGATACCGTTTTAATTGATGCTGTATTCTGGTTCTGTATTCAGATAACGGTTTTGCAGGATCTGGCATAATTCTATCATGAGCCCGTGGCAAAACTTTCTTTTTCACAATTACTGAACTTTGAGCGCGGATATCTCGGAAACTATGCGAGATAGCGAAGAACTGAATGTAATCAATCTTATGGCACATTTTGTCAACTTTAATTTTGTATGGAATGGTCTTATCGCTAGGACACATAGTTTCCGAGATATAAGCGGAAAACCGAAAAAGGGGACCTTCTACGTGTCCCCATGCACCCCGCTCACCTCCTAAGAGTAGGGACTTTTAGTATGTTTACCTCCTAACTAGTCCAAACAAAGTCCCAAAGTCCCAAAGTTAAAAATTGTGTTCCGTCCATTCCTTGCGATAAAAGATTAATCTAGGCCGCAATCGCTCTCAAAAGTCCTATTTTTAGTCATTTTTATTACGTTTACCAGGCGTAATTTGCATTATTCGGAAGTATATAGCTGCGACATCTATATGCTGCCATAATTTTTGTATCCCAGTTATATTTCTATGAAGAAATTTAAAAATCGCATGTTTTTTGATGTTGTCAATGCAAGATGTTTTGGATCCGTCTTTTTGCAATAAAACTAATGTAATTAGTTTGTTGTCTCGATTAATAATCGAGAAACTGTAATTTTCATACAAAAATATTAATGATTATTAAGATACTAATGATAAATTATAGATAAAAATACTAATGATTATTAGCTGATAGACATGATAATTTCCGTGTCGGTTTCCGTGGTTCTTCTCGCATAACTTGCATGTTCTACATGATTTTCGTCGGAAATGTTCGTCGCTCGATGCATGTATCAATATATATATGCTATCGCTCCATACGGAGAATACTCGTATACTTAGGTGACAGTAGAATTTAATGGCACGGGTCTGTGTATACTATTTTGCGAATTGTTCGCGTAAATTGACGAGGACGGTGCGATAATGTGTCCTCGCAATATATTACACAAAGGAAATACTAAACGCTGCTACACAACGCAGTTCCAGAGAATATCGGATAGCTGCGCGTTCATTTAAACTAATGAAACTGCTACTTTGTGATAAATAGACGATGGACGTTTATGCAAATTTTGACATTTTTTAGACAAAGTTTAAACAAATATCTTAATTTAAGTATTACAGCTTTTGTAAAAAAATAAATAAATATTGTACTTTAAGTACCATCGACCCTCGAGAAAGCCTCGTGAAAACACATGTAACAGTAGAAGATTCTCTAAAGAGAACGACTGTTGCACTGACTCATTTGATGGAAATCGAAATAGCTACATCGAGATTAGATATCAATTAATCGTGTCAAGATTAGTACATCATAATTGACTAACGCAATTATGTGCGCAATACTCACTTCACCTACAACGTACGAATGACATGATGATGAAATATTCGATTGAACAGAATTTATTCGGTTAACTCGAACATTTTACTGATTTCAGACTTTCTATTTTACAATTATTGAATTTATAAACATAATGTCACAAGAAATGAGTGAACAGTAATTTCTTTATTCTTATTTAGAAATCGAAGCTAATTAAGTAACTTAATTTATACAATAATTAGATTTAATAAGGAACATTTTTTAGTGTTTCTGAATTTAATTTTTAGGATAAATTAAAAAATTGAAGGATTAATGCTAAGAAATAACGTTATTTTATGAACTGATAACAAATAACTTAAGGCAACGCATTCCAGTTACTTCAAAGTTCGGCTTCTAGTGTTCACGCCAGCAACAGGTTGCTATGTCCCTAATCGCCAGCAGTGGTAGATCATCCGTAGATTACAAACCGGAACCACTGAAACCAATCAGTCAAAGCCAAGCTATATTGTCAAAGACAAGCTATATTGTCAAAGCCGTATCGTCTCATCCGACTCGACGCTGAGTCTGAACTTAGCGAGCACTTGACGCTTATAAACGAAAATAACGTCAAAAGTCACATGTCGCTTAAGTATTTAACCCACATGCTATCGGTTATCGTGGTGATTCCAGTCACTCGAGAGAATTCATCCGAAGAGAGGACCTCCGACAACTCGTCAAAAATTAATCCAGTAACAACGGCTCTAGCCGTGGTACTTCTGTGCATATTAGCCTACCGTTTCTTATGGATCAGTGCCAGAAGTTTCGAAGAACGAGGCATTGAATACACGAAACCATGGCCAATCGTGGGCAACATGGGTGCAGTGCTATTCCGGAGATAATTCGTCGGCGATTATTTGCGAAATGTTTACTTCAAGTTCCGAGACCTGAAGCACTTCGGCTTCTTCAACCTTGGTTCCCCAGTAATCGCGATCCGAGATCCTGAGATGATCACCTCGGTTGCTATCAAGAACTTCGATCACTTTACTGACCATGTAGGCTTTGTTGATGAAGAAATGGATCCACTGATGGGCAAGAACTGGTTCGCCCTAAGAGGAGACCATTGGAGAGATGAGAAAGTTGCTTAGTCCAGCTTTCACTTCATCGAAGATGAAGTCGATGTTCAAATTAATCGTCGATTGCGCAGAAAGAACCAGTGCCTTCATTGTTGAAGAGTAGAAGAAAGGACGAGACTGGGACATGCAGGATATTTTCAAACATTATTCGAACGATGTCGTTGCTACCACCAGTTTTGGGATTGCTGTGGACTCGCTGAAGAATCCGGATAACGAGTTCTATAAGCTCGGTAGAGAGTCAATTAATTTCTCGACCTGGGTGTCGCTGAAGATGCTGATCGGCAGGAATTTTCCGACGATTTCTCGATTGTTCGGTATCACGATTTTTGGGAGCAAGCCCAGGAAGTTCTTCACCAAGGTTGTTGCTGAGACTACTAGGATGAGGGAGGAGAAGGTGAGTTTTAAGTTGGTAGTTTTCGGGATGGTTGAATGTTATGTGCTCAATAGTGGATTACTGGTTAGTAGATTAATTCGTACATTGTAGATTAGTTCATACTAACTTGACATCATTGTCAAACACCGTTTCTCATTAATCTAATCACTGTGCTCCCACGATCAGGGTATCCACCGACCAGACATGACTGATTCTCGTGACTTTGCGGGCGGATTCGATACAACAGCGACAATGATGTGCATGGTCGCTCAAATGATTGCGACTAAACCAGAAGTTCAATCGAAAGTCGTACTGGCAGTCGAGGAAGCTCATCGCAAGATAGCAGTGGGTCAACCAACTTATGACGTGATCAAGGACATGACCTACATGGACGCAGTCATTGATGAAACCTTGCGGATGTATCCAATAGCATCTTTTCTCGACAGAATCTGCGTGAAAGAGTTCGAACTTCCTCCAGCAAAACCAGGTGCTCAACCCGTCATAGTCAAACCTGGAGACACGGTATGGATCCTTCCAGGTGGCATACACCATGATCCTAAGTATTACAAGGATCCTGAGAAGTTCAGGCCAGAGAGATTCCTAAACGGTGAAGTTTCGTCGAATACGTACATACCGTTTGGTTTGGGTCCTAGGGTTTGCATTGGTAACAGGTTTGCTATAATGGAGGCTAAGATACTGTTCTACCACTTGCTGAAGAGTTGCATCTTGGATTCTTGTGAAAAGACGACTGTTCCTCTAAAGTTTTGCAAGAACTCCATCGCGAGGCTTCCTGAGAATGGCTACTGGTTGAATATTAGGACTGGTCATATTGCTAATTGGACCGTTTCATAAGGTTGGGGATTTGTATGTTGATATAGTTGAGTGATGGGAATTGTTATTGGTGAGGAAATATTCGTGTCGGTTTTATGGTTGATACAGAATATACTGTTCAAATGAAATATTGTCTCAGTGAGATGAAGAGTAGTCTGTGAGTTTCGAATATTGTTTAAACGGGATTCAATGTTTATAATGAGATAGACATATATGTATATTATTTGTGAAAGTGTACAGAATCGTACTACGTAAGGAACGATCATGTAGCTTCTACATTTAGAGTGCCCAAAATTGTTAAAGGTGACAATGTCTGATAGTATTGAATGGGGTAAAGGTGCGTTGTTGAGTTCCGTACATTGTTTAAATGGGGTTGAATGTTTATAATCATATAAAAGACTATGCTGTTGTATATTGGAACGTCTACAGAACTGTTCTAAATAAGAAACGTTTGTACCGTTTTTATGGCGAAAACATAATAAACTGTTGAAGTTGAAATAAATATCCGGAAGGCCTGATTATGATTACGTTAGCGATGTCCTGTTCCTTTCAAACATCGTCTAAAAAATGTTTATAAAAATATGATATTTATTAAAACAATGTTTCGTTGCATTGAGAAGAGTTCACAGAATCGTATGATATAAGTATTATTTGCATAACTTTCGCCGCTGACGGAGAAAAAAATAAGAAACATCTGTAATTTCGTTACTTTCTCGACTGCGATCATGAAATCGTAAAAGTACAATTTATAAAATGTTGTTTTTGCGGTAAGTCTCTCATGATAGAATAATCTGTTAATTGGAAAAGAATAAAAATGACAGGTTCAACAAGAACGTCCGCGGACGATGGAGTGCTGCAATTTCTCGAGAAATGAGAAATCAGCACCAGAACATTTTCTGAGGAATCCTGGGGAAGGAACGCTCTCGTTAGTACTCCGCGAATTTATACATATACGACAAAAACTGGTAGGTTGAAAAACGTAACTGTGATAACGTTATAAAAATATTAGAATACTGCCAAGTCATTCTTGTTAAAATTATTGAGAGCGGGAAAACATTCTCTTCCATCTTCTGTTTTTCATAGTCGACTCGACATTTTTGATTTCACATAAAGCCGTCTGCACATTACAAAATTTGCTACCTTAGAAAATGAATGTTGAATACCGCTCTAGATTTGAGAATTGTAAAAAATCAATTTTTGGAGCCGTCACACTAGAACGTGCCCTCGAACAGCCGAATCACATGAATAATTCAATGGCGATTCCACGAATCAGACACGTTTCAGAGTCGTGGAACTAACGGCCGGCATTCAACGAACCATCAAACACTTCATCTCGATGATTCGGCAGATACGTATACACGTGTTCCCAATTTTCGGGTCAGGGTTCCTCGTGAAAGACCCTTCAATCTTGCACTTAATAGCAAACCTAACGCAAAAGTGCGAAATCAGCCCAAAAACTCTTTATCATTCTTCCGGCAATCGCTGTATCGTCGACAACGATGCGTTGCTCAAATATTAACTACACCAAGGTGCTGCAAAGTAGTTCAAACTTCCTCGACGGGACACCACAGGTCTGCGGATTTTAATCACTTATAATAAGGTTGAGTTCGTGCAAGTTAAAACGGTAAATATGTTACGATGTTCCTATAGGAATGTCCATCTATTTTTTTAACGTAAATTCAATTTGTCATAGCAAGTTTAATGCATTGAAGAAAGCTCAATTTAATAAAGAAAGCTTAATTTATTCAAGACAGTTCCATTCATAAAATACACTGCGACTCATTATAAAAGACATTTCAATTTATTAAAAAATTATAAATTACTACAGAAAGAATCTACGGACCCTTTGTTTGGCTTCTGTTTTTTTCTGTTCTGTTCACCACTGTAAAACGTCGATTTTAATGTTTCAATATGATGTAACTTCCAGAAAACAAACGAAGTTAATACATAATACATTGCACTATTACTACATGTATAATAGTACATGTTCCTATGAGGAACTCTGTTCCGTCGCAAGAATTTCTCAGGAAATTTTCTAATGTTTATTTTTCATTTCTCGAGAAATTGCAGTGCTTCATCATCCGTAGACGATACATCGATTCCGAGTCTTATTCAACCAAGTGCCTTTTTTATTCCTTTCCACAGTTAATAAGTTATTATATCATGACAGATCTAGAGAGCCATTTCTCTCGATGTACCATAAAAGTAGCATTTTAGAAATTGTACTTTCAAAATTCCATAACAGCATTCGAGAAAGTATCGAAACTACAGATGTTTCTTATTTTATTCTCCGTCAGCTGCGAAAGTTAATAAAATAAGGATACAATTCTGTGGACTCTTCTCAGTGCAACGGAACATTGTTTTAATAAATATTATATTTTTATAAACACTTTTAGACGCTGTTTGAAAGGAACGGGACATCGCTAACGTGATCAAACCTTTTGGATATTTATTATAACTTCAACAGTTTATTATGTTTTCGCCATAAAAACGGTACAAACGTTTCTTATTTAGAACAGTTCTGTAGACGTTCCAATATGCAACAGCATAGTCTTTTATATGATTATAAACATTCAACTCCATTTAAACAAAATACGAAACTCACAACGCCCCTTTAACCCATTCAATACTCGCAGACATTTTCACCTTTAACAATTTTGGGCACTCTAAATGTAGAAGCTACATGATCATTCCACATGTAGAACGATTCTGTAGACTCTTCCAAATAAATTAGTATATTTGTCTATCTTATAATAAATATACATATATTCAATCCCATTTAAAAAAGATTCGAAACTCACAGACCACCCTTCATTCATTGAATCATCTCAGACAACATTCCAATTTGAACAATATCTGCATCAACCATAAAACCCTAACATATTACTGACCACTAACAATTCTCAACATCAACATATTATTCAACATACTATCGACATCAATATACAATTTCCTAACCCTAAGTACCAGCCCCATTAACCTTTTCATTAGCAATATCACCGTTTGCCTCAGACTCATCCTTCTTGGTCCTAATATTCAACCAGTAGCCAGTAAGAGGAAGCAGCGTGACAGTCTTCTTGCTAAACTTCAGGGGATTAGTCGTCCTCTCGCAAGGTTCAAGGACACAACTCTTCAGCAAGTGGTACAACAGTATCTTAGCCTCCATTATAGCAAACCTGTTACCAATGCAAATCCTAGGACCCAAACCAAATGGCATGTACGTATTGGGCGAAACTTCACCGTTTAGGAATCTCTCTGGCCTGAAGATTTCGTGATCCTTATAATATTTAGGATCATGGTGTAGGCCAGTTGGAAGGAACCATACCGTGTCTCCAGGTTTGACTATGACGGGTTGAGCACCTGGTTTTGCGGGGGGTAGTTCGAATTCTTTCACGCAAATTCTGTCGAGAAATCCTGCTACCGGATACATTCGCGAGGTTTCATCAATAACTGCGTCCAAGTAGGCCATGTCCCTGATCACGTCATAAGTTGGTTGACCATCTGCTATCTTGCGATGAGCTTCTTCGATTTCGAGCAATACTTTCGATTTAATTTCCGGGTTAGTGGCGATTAATTGAGCGGCCAAGCACATCATTGTCGCTGATGTTTCGAACCCGGCGAGGAAGAAGACGAATGCTTGGTTTGTCATCTCGTCTACGGAGAGGCGGTTGCCGTCCTTGTCGCGAGAGTCAAGCATCAGCTGGATCATGTCTGGTCGGTGGATACCCTGGTCATGGGAGCACAGTGATTAGATTAATGAGAAACGGTGTTTGACATCATACTAATCTACAATGTATGAATTAATCTGCTAACCAGTGATCCACTATTGAGCACATAACATTCAACCATCCCGAAAACTACCAACTTAAAACTCACCTTCTCCCTCCTCATCTTAGTAGTCTCAGCAACAATCTTGGTGAAGAACTTCCTGGGCTTGCTACCAAAAATCTTGATGCCCAAAAACCGAGAAATCGTCGGAAAACTCCTGCCCGTCAGTATCTTCAGCGATACCCAGGTCGAGAAATTAAGCGACTCTCTACCAAGTTTGTAGAACTCATTATCCGGATCATTCATCGAGTCCACAGCAATCCCGAAGCTGGTGGTAGCAACGACATCGTTCGCATAACGTCGAAAGAGATCCTGCATATTCCAGTCTCGTCCTTCCTTCGACCCTTCAGCAATGAAGGCGCTTGTTTTCTCTGCGCAATCGATGATTAATTTGAACATCGACTTCATCTTCGCTGAAGTGAAAGCTGGACTTAGCAACTTCCTCATGTCCCTCCAATCATCTCCTGTTAGCGCGAGCAGGTTCTTCCTCATCAATGGATCCGTTTCGTCATTCGTAAATCCTATATGGTCTGTAAAATGATCGAAGTTCTTCACGGCGATCGAGGTGATCAACTCAGGATCGCGGACCACGATGACTGGGGAAAAGAGGTTGTAGAAACCGAAGTACTTCAGGTCTCGGAACTTGAAGTAAACATCTCGTATGTAATCGCCGATGAATTGTCTTCGGAACAAAATTGGACCCATATTGCCCACGATTGGCCATGGTTTCGTGTAGTGGATGCCTCGTTCTTCGAAACTTTTGGTGCTGCTCCGACAACAACTCGGCAAAAATGGATCCAGTAACAACCGCCCTGGTTGTGGTCCTTCTGTGCATATTCGCCTACCGTTTCTTATGGATCAGCACCAAAAGTTTCGAAGAACGAGGCATCCACTACACGAAACCATGGCCCATCGTGGGTAACATGGCTCCAGTGTTGTTCCGAAAAGAATTCATCGGCGATTATATACGAAATGTTTACTTCAAGTTCCCAGACCTGAAGTATTTCGGCTTCTACAACCTCGTTGCTCCAATAATCGTGATCCGAGATCCTGAGTTGATCACCTCAATCGCCGTGAAGAACTTCGATCATTTCACTGACCACGTAGGATTTGTCAATGAGGAAATGGATCCATTGATGGGCAAGAACCTGTTTGCCCTAAGAGGGGATCGTTGGAGAGAGATGAGGAAATTGTTAACTCCAGCTTTCACTTCTGCGAAGATGAAGTCGATGTTCAAATTAATCATCGATTGCGCAGAGAAGACCAGTGCGTTCATTGCTGAAGAGTCGAAGAAAGGACGAGACTGGGATATGGGGGATATTTTCCATCGTTATGCGAACGATGTCGTTGCTACCACCAGCTTTGGGATTGCTGTGGACTCGCTGAAGGATCCGGACAACGAGTTCTATAAGCTCGGTAGAGAGTCGATTAATTTCTCGACCTGGGTGTCAGTGAAGATGATGATGGGCAGGAATTTTCCGACGATTTCTCGATTGTTAGGCATCAAGCTTTTTGGAAGCAAGCCCAGGAAGTTCTTCACCAAGATTGTTGCAGAGACTACGCGGATGAGAGAGGAGAAGGTGAGTTTTAAGTTGGTAGTTTTCGGGATGGTTGAGTGTTATGTGCTCAATAGTGGATCTCTGGTTAGCAGATTAATTCATACATTGTAGATTATGTTGAAACACCGCTTCTCATTAATCTAATAACTTTGCTCCCACGATCAGGGTATCCACCGACCAGACATGATCCAGCTGATGATGGACTCTCGCGATAAGGATGGCAAACGTCTCACTGTCGACGAGATGACAAATCAAGCATTCGTCTTCTTCCTCGGTGGGTTCGACACAACATCGACAATGATGTGCTTGGTCGGTCAAATAATCGCCACTAACCCGGAAATTCGATCGAAAGTCTTACTCGAAGTCGAAGAAGCTCATCGCAAAATGGCAGAGGGTCAACCAACTTATGACGTGATCAGGGACATGGTCTACATGGACGCGGTCATTGATGAAACCTTGCGGATGTATCCGATAGCATCTTTTCTCGACAGAATCTGCGTGAAAGAGTTCGAACTTCCTCCAGCAAAACCAGGTGCTAAATCCGTCACGGTCAAACCTGGAGAGTCGATATGGTTCCTTCCAAATGGCCTACACCATGATACTAAATATTATAAGGATCCCGAAAACTTCAGGCCAGAGAGATTCTTAAACGGTGAAGTTTCGCCGAATACGTACATGCCGTTTGGTGTGGGTCCTAGGGTTTGCATTGCTAACAGGTTTGCCATGATGGAGGCCAAGATACTTTTCTACCATTTGCTGAGGAGTTGTGTAATCGAACCTTGCGAGAAAACCACTGTTCCCCTAAAGTTTAGCAAGAAGAGTTTCGCGGTGCTTCCTCCTAATGGCTACTGGTTGAATATTAGGACGAAGGAGGACGAATCTGTGGCGAATGGACATATTACTAATGGAAAGCCTAATGCTACTGTTGCATAACACATTACCGACCGGTGATTATTACATAATTTTGAAAAATCTATGGTATATAGCCAAACACTTTTAATATTGAAAATCTTGTTGGTTTCGGTCAGCTGGTCGGATCTAGGGTACTCGATCGGCTAAAAGCGTGACGGCGGATGTCACGTAAGGTGTAACGGAAGGTATTATCAGTTCTCAGGTGTTCGTTCGATTTTTGAAATGATAAATAAACGTGTGATTTTAATTGCAAATTATAACTAAACTTTTTATTTAAATAAAATTTTATTTCTCATTTGCAAATAAAATATTATTTATTATTTGGGTAGAGGTGGGAATCAAGTAAATAGTTTTTGGTGTTCTCTCATTTTTTATATTTTGCATACACAATGAACACGTGGACGTTTTTGCGTTACTTAATTCGACGATGCCCGAACGTATCATGCCTGATTATCAATCTCCCCATCTCTTGCGTTCTCGCGAAGACTGTGCATTTTTTAACGGAACCTTCAATGGCAACGGCAATTTTCATTGTGAACTAACAAGCCACCCTCAATAACGTCATCTAATAGTTTCATGTGAGATTGTAACGTAAAAGAAAATGTCTATGCTTTCGTTTGGTACAGAACAATTATTGAAAATCTTATTATGTAATAGGCTTCCGGTAGGTAAAGTGTCAACATTGGGAAATTGTGTGTTGATGTACAATAGTTGGGTGCAGACGATCGTTATGTGTCAGGATAAATTTTATGTATTATATTGTTAATGGAGAATAATTGTTTTAAATATCAAGAAGATTGTTTGAGAAGACTGAATTCGTTAACAATATGTTAGGAGTTCCGTAGATTGTTTAAATAGGGTTAGATGTTTGTAATGTGATAAAAGCCTATACTGTCGTACTTAGAAAAATCTACAGAGCGATTCTAAATAAGAAACGTGTGTACAATTTTGATGCTTAAGCCAGTATTAATTGTTGAACATGAAACCGAAAAACCTGAATATGTACATTGGGGATGTTCCAAGTTCCTTTCAAACATTGTCTAAAAACTAAAAATCAGCTACAATTTCGGTACTTTCTCGGATGCGTTTATCAAATTTTAAATGTACACTTATCGAATGTTGTTCTTGTGAAATGTTAATGAATATGGTCGAATGGAAGGTTTGGGGGACCCTCGACCACAGTCGCCATATTAAGACTTGTTTCCCGACTCTACCATCCCCTTTTACGGCGCTATTCCCCCACGCGCCAAGGCCTGGTCACGTGACACGTACTGGCAGAGAGATGGTAAATTTTTCCCATCAATTCGAATCAATTCCTCTGATATGGTGCCCCTGACCCCGACTCTGCGTTCACTCTTTGCCGCGCGGCTGTCCTCCTTACCAAGCTTAGACCGTATAAACTTATAGATACGGCTCAGGTAATCTTCCTCGAAGCGAAGATAAAGCAATTCATAACCCCTACCATTGGCATTTGGGGATCAACGGCCGCGCCGCACAGTGAGATAAACCGATGAATTCTTTGTCGAAATCAAAGAACTTTCAATACAAATGAGCTAAAGCTATGAAATTTTTAAAACATGAAAGCTGAAATATTGCAGAATATGGGATAATTATGGAGATTGTGTTTTTTAAGAAAGAGAAAATTCGTTAAACTTACACAATTTCAAGAAAATTGTGGTTTTCCTCGCGCGGACAAATTTTTTTGAGCATGTTATATATCATTTTCAGTAGATTTTTACACGCTGATTTCAAGTCTGGGCTCAAGATTTGTCTACGACATCTGGATTTTGCAAGAAATCAATTTTTGTGAACACAACTTATCAAATCATTTTTTCGCTGATATGGCTTGGTAACCCACTAGTTTGAAAGAATATTGTATTCAGGTTAAACTCAGGTTGTACTCAAGGTTAAAAACCACAATCTCCATAATTATCCTATATTCTGCAATGTTTCAGCTTTCATTTCTATCGAAAGTTCTTTGATTTTGACACAGAATTCACCGGTTTGTCCCACTGTGCGCCGCACCGTGTACACTGTACACGGGAAAAATAGGCAGGATGTCGTAGGAATTATCTTGTGACGTTACATGTCCCAGTTATCTTTGCTTCACTGGATTCTCGGTTTTCCAATACACATACTATACACATGCCTTACCCTCTATGAGTTTATATGGTCCATAAGGTACCATGTGCTCGGATCTCATATACTGTAATATTATTTTTCACCCTCTACTCTTACCCACAAGCCAGATGTATTTACAAACTATGAACACACTAAGTTACTACTATACCTCGAATTTGATGAATTTTCGACAGAAACGAGTACGCGAAAGACGGAACTGTAAAGACCTTAGAAGAATTTCAGAATATTGCCAGGACATTATCGACTCGTTCAAATTATTGAAAGTGGGAATATATTCTTACCAGTCTTCTGTTTTTTCATAATCGACTGACGCAGCTTTGAGTGCCAGTGACGAGTACAGATTGCTACGTTCTTGCTTGCTCAGCAATTTCAAATCTTTCGCGAAAGTAACTCTAGCTACGCGTTACATAAGAAATTTCTCATCCCGCAAAGCGTAGATTTAGAAGATAACGAACACTGAACGCTTATCAACGTGATCGACGTCAGAAGTCACATGTTCAACAGCTAGTTTTTATTCCACCGATTCCACCGCCGCAGCGATTCCAATCGCGCGCAAGAATCCATTCCACGAGGTTCCCCAACCGACTATAAGCAGAATTGCTCCGACAACAACTCGGCAAAAATGGATCCAGTAACAACCGCCCTGGTTGTGGTCCTTCTGTGCATATTCGCCTACCGTTTCTTATGGATCAGCACCAAAAGTTTCGAAGAACGAGGCATCCACTACACGAAACCATGGCCAATCGTGGGCAATATGGGTCCAATTTTGTTCCGAAGACAATTCATCGGCGATTACATACGAGATGTTTACTTCAAGTTCCGAGACCTGAAGTACTTCGGTTTCTACAACCTCTTTTCCCCAGTCATCGTGGTCCGCGATCCTGAGTTGATCACCTCGATCGCCGTGAAGAACTTCGATCATTTTACAGACCATATAGGATTTACGAATGACGAAACGGATCCATTGATGAGGAAGAACCTGCTCGCGCTAACAGGAGATGATTGGAGGGACATGAGGAAGTTGCTAAGTCCAGCTTTCACTTCAGCGAAGATGAAGTCGATGTTCAAATTAATCATCGATTGCGCAGAGAAAACAAGCGCCTTCATTGCTGAAGGGTCGAAGGAAGGACGAGACTGGAATATGCAGGATCTCTTTCGACGTTATGCGAACGATGTCGTTGCTACCACCAGCTTTGGGATTGCTGTGGACTCGCTGAAGGATCCGGGTAACGAGTTCTATAAGTTCGGAAGGGAGACGTTGAATTTTTCGACCGCGGCGACGCTGAAGATACTACTTTCCAGGAATTTTCCGACAGTTTTTCGGCTGTTGGGTATCAAGATTTTTGGAAGCAAACCCAGGAAGTTCTTCACCAAGATTGTTGCTGAGACTACGAGGATGAGAGAGGAGAAGGTAAGTTTTGAGCTGGTGAGGTTGAGTTGAGAGTTTCATTGCTGGTTGAATGTTTATGTGATCGATAGTGAAATGTTGATTAGTAGATTCATACACCGTTCTCCATTAACCTGATATCTCCCATGATCAGGGTATCCGTCGACCAGACATGATCCAGCTGATGATGGACTCTCGCGACAAGGACGGCAAACGTCTCTCCATCGACGACATGACGAGCCAAGCATTCATCTTCTTCGCGGCCGGGTTCGAGACTACAGCCACAATGATGTGCTTGGTCGCTCAAATGATCGCTACTAACCCGGAAGTTCAATCGAAACTCTTGCTCGAAGTGGAAGAAGCTGATCGCAAGATAGCAGAGGGTCAACCAACTTATGACGTGATCAAGGACATGGTCTACATGGACGCGGTCATTGATGAAACCTTGCGGATGTATCCGATAGCATCTTTTCTCGACAGAATCTGCGTGAAAGAGTTCGAACTTCCTCCAGCAAAACCAGGTGCTAAATCCGTCCAGGTGAAACCTGGAGAGCCAATATGGTTCGTTCCACCTGGTCTGCACTATGATCCTAAGTATTACGAGGATCCTGAGTACTTCAGGCCAGAGAGATTCCTAAACGGTGAAGTCTCGTCGAATACGTACATGCCGTTTGGTTTGGGTCCTAGGGTTTGCATTGGTAACAGGTTTGCTATAATGGAGGCTAAGATACTGTTCTACCACTTGCTGAAGAGTTGCATCTTGGATTCTTGTGAAAAGACGACTGTTCCTCTAAAGTTTTGCAAGAACTCCATCGCGAGGCTTCCTCTTAAGGGTTACTGGTTAAGTATTAGGACGAAGGAGGATCATTCTGTGGCGAACGACCATGTTGCTAATGGAGAGGCTAATGGTACTGTCTCTTGAGGTTTGGGAAATTGTATGTTAATGTAATTGGGTGTTGAGAATGGCTATGGGCGAAGAATAGTCCTTTGGGTTTTACGATTGTATTCGTGTGCGGTTGTAGTCGTGTGCGTGCATCGTTCAAACAGGGTTAAAAATATTTATAATGTTGCAAGAAATAGGCTGTTGTATTTAGAAGAGTGTACAGAACAATCCTACTTCTACCATCACAGCAGAAAAAAAGGTTGAAATAAAAGAATGTTGAAACAAGTTGTTGCATGAAAAGTGCGTCGTCCTCCTTTACGTATTTTTTTTTAGACATTTTTAAACATTCATAAGACTACAGATAAGAATACGGACGGGTTTAGGAAAGTCTATTGAATGATCCTACACATAAAACTTTATTGTAACTTGTACGGTCGATGCACAAAAAAATCGTTCACTGTGAAAGATGTGTATGTGTGTTATTAACTTAGGAACGAGTCTTTTCCGGCACCTAATATTTGCCAAGCTAGAACGAATTTTCCTTGATCCCGGCGATATTTCTCTATTACTGGGCGAGGAAGGTTTAACCGGTCCGTACCCGTACGAGACTCGCCTCCCATAGTAGTCGCATGACGTATAATCCTTGGATCACTGTGACAGTATCATCCCTGAAAGTGTTATTATGGCATGCGTGACAGTGGCTCTGCTTTCAGCCACGTACAGTTTTACAATTCGCATTAATATTTTGGCACGATGCTGCATATGCCGAATCCGTTGCCTTAAAACGCAAAAAAAATGCTCCTATAAAAAATTTGCTTTATAACGGAGAATCAATTTTAATACACGGTGGCCGAAAAGTCACTGGACTATATCCAAGTCGAGTTTGTTATTATCCGTTTCGAATATTGCAATATTATCTTTCCTTGTAATATGCAATATTATTGTTTCTTTATTTCATTTCTCCTCGCTTTCGTAATGGCTTTTGATGGAGATCATTAGCGGAGCATTGTGAGCAACCAAAATTGCTAGTCTGCTAGTAATTACAACATTTTTTAACAGAAATTCTGAACTGAAGAACAGCGATATATATATATTGAAAAACGACAATTTTTTAATGATAATCAAAATTGAAATACACACCACGTTTTATAGTGCAAAGGGTTAGATAGAAGATGCTGTGTCACATGTGCTACACAATCGTTTTATTGCTGGCCCGGTAGTTACCGTGTTAGAAGGCCGGGTTGATCAGGCGAATCTCGGTTCCGCTCGTTCTCCTAACTCATTTAGGTTTTTTAGGTTTCCCGTGAGCAGGGTTTGCGACCGGTCAATCTGTTTTTTGCCCCGGCAAAGTGTCAGTCTCGTTTATTTCGGTCTAAGGAGGATGATTCAGCCGACACTCCCACGCATCCGAAAATTCGAAGGCTAATGGACACGACGCCTATTTCGAATGCATGGGTTTCTCTGTCTCCGGTTCCCTAGCCACATCGTGTCACGGAAAACGGTTTCTGTTTTTCTTACCGACGAAGAAAAACACATTGATATGCAAGCTGAGAGACATCTCGGTCCCCTGGGAACGGTGGTATCATACCAGTCGTTTAGTTCAACGAACACCTCCTGTTCACATTTGTTTATACAGTCCTGTTTATCAGTCAAATATTTACCGACTGTTTTCAACCATTGATGATGCGAAATTAAGACATAAATTGTTTGTTAATGTATGCTCACTGGGTATCTCAGTCTTCGATATTTTTTTCACGATACCCTGTATATTTCCTTCGATATTCCTTTAGGGCATAAAAAGCCGAATCCAATAACTATCTAATGATATCTGTGTCTATTTATTAGCAAGATTTAAAAAAGTCGTTGATATTTTTTTATATGAAACCCTATATATTTTCTTGTATATTTTTGTAGAGCATGGAAAGACGATCTCAACGACTACCGTGACTATACTGTTCCGATCATTTTTCCTCGAAATATTTCAGCCTGAAAAGTAACATAATCTACGCTTTCAAACATGAATATCTCGAGAATCAATTATACAAACGATATAGTTATTTTAGTCGTTGAATTCGTCTTTTTATACTCTGCAAGAATATCCAAGAAAATATGAGGTTCCACGCGAAAATATATCAATGACCTTGAAATCTGTTTAATACATAGAAACAAATATCTAGAGATTGATTGGTCGAAATGGTACCATGGTATGGCAGTCGTTGGATTCGCCTTTTGATGCTCTACAAGAATATTGAAGAAGATATACAAAGTGTCACTAAACACATATACCGATTACACTTGAAACAGATAAATATAACCATAACTAAGTCAGATATTTAGACTAATTTGATAGGATGTACACGGTTGATTTTATGAAACTTTTCGGGAACTGCAGTCCAAGTTAACGTTTCGGAGAATGGAGGTATATCTGAAAATTGGGCAAAATATAAAACTTTTAACTTGTGGTTCACGTGGCGTGTGGAGTTCTCGCGACAAACTATTGCAAATATAGTCCGAAATCGGTAAATAGTTCATAACGGGAATTCCACTTATATTTTGCTTTGACGTCTTTTCAACCGCGTTATACACTCCGAGCTACCACCATATTCGATCGCTTCGGTACAATCTGTTCGGATCAATGCGTATTCTATTCAGCACGAAAACGCTTAATGATTACGTCATAAATTGTCGGGGGATTTATTTGAGCCTCGTGGGAACACAAACAACACGGCATTGAAATGTTCTCTCGACCAAATGACCATCGAATCATAATTATTATATTAAGTGACACTCCACATTCAATCTAACATTTTTCGCCGGTCTTTTTCATTGCAGATGAACGAATCTGCATGAATTAATTCGTTCCTGCGACATGTGACGTTTGTTGCTTAACAATGCCGTTTTGCTCAAATGTATACACGTAAACAGTCGACTCCGCAATCCTAAATAAATACCTAATGCAATACCACATAAATAAATAACCAACGCAATTTAATACGAACATCGACGAAGTGTACATTTCACTGGTTTGCATACACTGCACAATTATTTATATTACAATTCTGCGGTTTCAAAATAGACTAACAGTGAACCTGTCGAGCACTAAAAACGACTAAAATGTTTTACCTTGGAATCATTTCCCATGGAAGCATCTTTATAATTTCAGAAATGTAAATGCGACGGACGGTAGTAGATCTCATGTTAATATAAAATGAAAACGAAAGATCTCAAAGAAATAAGGACCGTGAAATATTTAAAAACGGAAGATGGAAATCTCGGAAATTCAACATTTATTCGTGGTTGACATACTCTTAGGAATCACTGCGTTTCGATAAGAAACATTGCACCGGAAGAAAGACGGAAAAGTTTGAACGTTGGGAACCGAGCATTCGGAGAGCTGTTCGATAATTGAGAAGGAAAACAGTGGGAAAAGTATGCAGACTGTGCAATGCTGAAACAGAAAAGTAATGAAGCATGTTCTGGATGTTGGATTTCAAAGGGCACGACGGAACAAAAGCGGAGAGGTCAAGAAGCTGTTGGCCGAAGAAAAGTGCAAAAACTAGTCGAACGTTGCAAGAGACAATTCGCAAGAAATGAAGTCATGAAACAGTCTGGTTCTCGCATAAATATACATGATGCTTGGTGCATTTTTATACTAAATCACTCGAGACGAGTCAAACTTTACGGAGAGTGGAAATGAAAACGAATAAAGCTGCATAAAATGACAGAGAAATTAATGTAAAATAGTAGTGTAACTGGAAATCAATGCAGACAATTTTTACTCGACATAAAAATCCGAAGGCTATTAATATAATAACTTTTACGTGAACTGACTGTGTAAATTATTTTAGAATTGTATAAACGAAGGATACATTAATCGGCGAACGTCATGGCGGTACATTTCCATTATATCGGAAAATGTATTGTTTCGTTTGCGTTCTTTTTTCTTGTTTTATTAGTAAAGGTAACAAATTATTTAATCAACAAATCCATCAGACAGTCCAATCGCAAAACTGATTCAAAAGATTGAAAATAGGAAGCGAAAATAGGAAAATATTTGTTGTTTGTATTTCTGAAATTCACCGGTAGACTCTGCGTTCGATTCTATAGAAATTCTATAGAAATTGCTAGCGGTGTTTATCGGGCCTCGAATGCCTTTGAGTTTCTTTTATATAATAGTTTTCGTCGAAATTTATTTCCAGAGAGATTCTCGATTCTCGCGCGTAAGAACGCATTGTTCTAGAAACAGACTTTTCCGGTCGAAACTCAATTGTTCAACTTCGATATTCGACGAACATTCTTGTTCTAAAAAAAAAACACAGCCTTCGATGCTGACTTCGTGTACAATCAGAATGCTTCCAGCCCCAACCACATGTTATGTGGTTACGCGGCTGTTACTTTTTATTTTTTCCAATGATTATCGATGGAAATTTTCGGTAATGCGTAAAGTAAGGTAAGGCATAATTTGCAGTATTCAGCAGCATATAGCTGCGCATGTAACTATTTTCATAAAGCTGTAACTGCTACATGCTGCCGAATAATGCAAATTACGTCTCGTAAACGTAAAAATAGGACTTTTGAGGGCGATAGCGCCCTAGATCGATCTTTTATCCAGCGTTTTAACTTCTGACAAATCACATTTTTGTATTATCGAGAAATGAGAACGCGAATCCCGCACCATTGCAATCCTGGAAAAAGGAGTCTACTCCCTTAAATCATTAGTCCCGACCCGAACCCGGGGAAAATACCCGTCCCGAATCGTCCCGAGCTCGAATTTCCGGGTACCTAACCACTCCTCAAAAAAGTTATGTACTTCGAATCACCTCAGGAATCTCATCGGAACCGTTTCATAAAGAGAAGCTGTGTGAATAATAAATACAGAAAACAGATGGTCGCTCTGCTGCTATTTCTAATTTCAGTGGACTGTAAAATAGTCTTAACGATATCATTTTTAAAGATAATATTGTTGATCTCTTGTTGCACAGATTCGTTGAGAACCACTGACACAACGATAGTTTCACTTCAATTCCCGGTAAACACAAACAACGACACACATTGTCGAAAGTTCCGAGGGCGCCCATGCATGGACGCAATATCGGCGAACAGAACTGAAACATCTTTCCTGCTACATATATGTATGTGATATGCATCCATACACACTATACACAGAGTTGCCACGGTGGGATTGCTTTAAATCAAGATGTTTCAATTCATCGACGCGTTTCATTAGTTCTAAATCTGGCGATATCAAATTAACTAAAATATTATATAAAATTGCACTGCCCCTCAAGCTGATTTAACTAATTTACTTTGAACAAATTCTAATTTTCGTTAAACTCCTCTGCGAGCACATACGCGAATTCACTATCGTATACAAGTCTTAGCGAACCCTAAAACCGGCCGGCATAGTCTCCCCTGCGAAAGTAATTCGTGACGCGGCCAGTACCACGGTCATAATTCAAAATAAAGACATTGAAAAACCGCAGAAACCCGATTGACGCCAGTGAAGTCCTCTCGTTGGTCATTCGATTTCCGAACGTTTCCTCTCCTCTCTCCGCACGCGATCCTACGCATTTTTAGTTCGCGGACCCTCTGACTACGACAGGGTCGCTGCAACAGTCCAACGTGGGGCGCCACAAAATTTAATTTATTATTTCTTGATATTAATAATAATTGCAAATTGTATTTGTATAATAAATAACAATTAACTTTATTATTTTAAATAAATTCATTTAGACTTGCTCAAATAATAAATAATTGTTTTTGCTTTCTATTTGAATATCCAAATGACAAATAACTTGTTATATTTCAATTTTTATTTAAATAAATTTATTTTGTGCCCAACACTGTTCATAGCGTCGTATACGCGACACAGTGGTAGCGAGATATGTATCTCGTCCGTGGTAACGAAAGGATTTAGGTGGGGAAACGTAGCTTTAGAAAAAAACTAGAGTCAAAGGGAGTCCGGGAAAAGAGGCTAACTGTCCTCAAAGAGATTAGAGAGCAAGAAAAGGGCTCTTAGTCCTAGACGTGCGGTTTTTTTTTAGTGGGTAACGGAGACACCGACCACTTGTGTCCCGCGAGTCTCGCACTACCGCTTCTGGGTGTACATAAATGTATCTTTTCCCACGTTTTTAGAGAGAAAGAAAAGGTGGGGAAACCTTAATAATGTTCACATTATTTCTCCAAACGTTAAGGATAATTTTTACATTTTGTTGGAAAAAATCTGGAAAATATTTCTCTTTTTTTGTGTTGCTCACCGAGCTCGGCATTGAATTACACTGCAACCGACGCGTAGTGATATGTGAAAGTTGTTATTAGAGAAATATGAAAGGTATCCAGAGTGGTAAAACGTACAACTACCGGAAAACCGTTTCACGCCGTAGGGTGTAAACAGAGTACATAGCTGAACAACGTCGAACTGTTGGTTTTTCCATGTATAGGACATATAACATATACCCGTAAAACTAGAACCGGTGAAACACGAGCCATCTCAAAAACATCAGAATTTAAAAAAATATATAAAAAAACTTTTTACGGACCACGCTTATATTAAAATGCACTAAAAAGGAGAAAATAATTTTTTTCCTGGTTGTCATGATTTTACTTTTTATATTAGATTTTTCTATCTATTCCGACGCTAATTTTATAACAGAAGAAATTTTGAACTAACTGCTTAAAATTTTGGGGAAAAATATTATTAATCATTTCACTGGATTCGGTATTTTATGGAGAACCAGGAAAAAAATTATTTTCTCCTTTTTAATGCATTTCAATATAAGCGTGATTTTCAAAAAGCTTTTTTTATATATTTTATTCTCTACTTTTATTGTCATGCAATTCTGAACATCCATAAATCGAAATAGTTATAGAACTTTTTAATAACTTCTATCTAAAACGTGGTCCATATAACATTTTCACGAAAGGTTTCCATAGTAATGGTAATTCCATAATAATAATACATTACTAATACCACATTAAATGTTGCTCATTAAAAACGCGTTCCATACTTACACCCTTTATGAAATGTTCGAACGAACATAAGCCCCGTTAGTACCGACGTCAATGATCATTATGCGTGCTCACGATTGCCTGAGATTGCTTCTCAAGTTAATTGTGCCATCGAGTGCTCACATATTCGGTTTATTTATCTGTCTCTTCGTGAGCGACCGCTTCAAATGAGGTATTATTCACGCAAATGATCGGAATTAAATGGAAACTGGTGTAGCGTTGCAAATAGCATAACAAATAAAACACTCGGTCTCTCTTTAGCGATTACTAGAGGTGTGCGAGAACCCGAAATATCGGGACGAGTCGGGAATACGAAATTTTTTCGGGATCCGGACGGGTACCCGAAAATTTCGAGATTCCTGAAAAATTTCGAGAACCCAGTAATCATTTATATTCGGTTTAATGAATACATTCAGTTTCGGATTTTTTATTCTAGATGTTTTCGAAATTGAAAGAATGTTTTCCATCACGAATTCCTTTCAAAAGTGTCTCTTATGTCATATACTCGAAATTTTTCGGGAATTTCGAAATTTTCGGGAATCTCAAAATTTTCGGGAACCCGTCCCAACCTGACTCGACCTCTTCCCGACTCGTCCCGACCATCGGGTTCCCGATATTTCGGGTTCTCGCACACCCCTAGCGATTACCATCGGCCGTTGATTAGCTTTTGCGCGGCAGCTTCTCCTTCAGAAAATTCGCGTGTTAACTCGACACTGCTGATTTGCATATTGATTTGTCCCGCGCAATTGGAGCGTGTTGCGATAATATGATTCAGGTTAGGCTTAAGAGGGTATACTCGTTTCTAGAGTTGCATTTCTCGATAATGCAAAGATGGGGTTTTTCACTAGTCGAAAGCGCTATATAAAAGATCAATCTAGGCCGCGGTCGTCCTCAATAGTCCTATTTTTACGTTTACGAGACGTAATTTGCAATATTCGGCAGAATGTAGCAGTCACAGCTTCATGAAAATAGTTACATGCACAGATTTATGCTGCCGAATACTGCAAATTACGTATCGAAAACACGTTCCCAAAGAATTAAACTAGAATTGTGCAAATTAACGGAACCGTCCCGTTGGAGGTTTTTTGATGCATTCAACCTACCTACACTCGCCAACACAATTTACCAACATTAATCAATAGGCTGCGGATTCTATGCATTTACGACAAAAATGACTGGATCAAATGCAGAACAGTGAAAATATATGATGATTTATAACCCCTTGCCGTACTTTGACAAGCCAGACTCGTGATGAAGGTTTCTAACAAATTGTAACAAATATGGATGTTACGCGTTTCAGTTTAGATGAAATTTTGATTCGTTTGTAATGAATATTTAAGCATTAAAATAAATCTAGCCATACAAAAAATATACATTTTCTTTTCCCTTCTACGACACTTTTGTGCATAAGGCCGTTATAATCACTGTAACTGTAAAAGAAAAGGTATGGCAAGGAGTTCAGAAATTCTGTTGCATTATTTCCGACTTACTAAACTGCTTAAAAGAGAAAGAAACCAATGTCTACACAGCTTCCGCATATTGCAATCAACCCGGACAATTTTTATTTTGCATAAAAATCCGCAGACTGCTAACAAACGAATAATCTCAAAAGACTCACCGGAATCTGGTTCAAGTTGATGTCCGACCGTTCCCTGCTCGGACAATCGGTGCAGGCCGACGGGGTCTCGTTGAACCGTTTGCTGAACTTGAGCAGGTTCCTCATGATCATGGTGTTCATCACGATGATGAGCACCAGCGGCGCGATCAGGCTAACGATACTGTCAATAATATTGATGATCTTCATGGTCTCCATGTACTCGCTCTTGAGGTCACAATACTCCTCACCGTCACGCGTCAGTACCACGCCAGCGGTAACGAACGAGTACGAGTGGCTGGCCAACGCTAGAATCACTAGGACAAGAACAATGGCCTTGGCCCTGGCAATAGTGCAGATATGCGGCCGATGCAGCGGATATTGCACAGCGATGAACCTCTCGACCGTGAATGCAACTATCAACCAGACACTTAACGAACTGCAAACCGCACTGACATAAACCAACGTCTCGCACCAGCCATCTTTGTTGAACACCTTCCAGCCGAGAGTATTGTTCAGCCATACTAGCAACAACGTCACTAAAAATCCAAAATCTGCCGTGGCTAAAGCTGCCAGGTAATAACTCGAGCTGCGAATCCTCAAATAGGTGTTCAGAAACACTATGCAGGACAGTAGATTGCCTACCAGACCCAGCAGAATGATCGCCGGGATGTAGTACTGATGGAAAAAGTCCAGGAGGAAGTATAACGAGTGGCAAGCCTCGAGAGGCTTCTCTTCGAACTCCGTACCAGACTCGTAACTGCGGTTCTTCAAACCATAGTGCGTTAGGTTCGCGACTGTAGAGGGCGACGCTGACCGTCGGATCCGAAACAGGTCCAATGAGCTGTCTTCGTGACATCTGGAGCTCAGTGTCAAGGTCGACGTTATCGACAACATGGTGGATCGTTGCTATCGTGAGATTTGTTCTTCTGAGAATCTCTAGTGGAGTATTGTAGTCTTGATAAAGGGCTTTCGTTTATTTGTTTACGTGGCCAAGATCATGGCTGTGGCACCGAGGATTGTTACTGTTGATGGAGGTATAGTCATTGCTTTGGATTCTGAGAGGTCAGCTTGCTTTAGATTCTAGGATGTTTGCTTGTTTTCAACTTTAGAATGTTTGCTTCCTTCGGACTCTAAGATGTTCTTGCTGGTGGTAAGTAGATCATGATGAGATGACTTTGTTTGGCTTGGTGAGACTGTTCTTTTTGGATTCCGGATGGTACCGATGTTGAAACACTCCTATGATCAGTAGAGTCTCTAGCAGATGGAGTTTGTTGGTTCTTAATTTTTGAGGATTATCGGCTCTGTGGCAAGACCCTAGAAATAAAGACGTGTAGGACTCCCGTGTATCTATTTCTTCTTAGTTATCAATAGTAGGTCCGTCAAGTTTGTGTCAGTGATTCACCACATTTAACGATTTTTAACTTCTCGGACTAAACAATCCCTTTAAATGATCAGGAAATTTAGATTCGGTAGTGAAAGAGGATTTCTGAAGATCCTGGAGGATTTCACGCTCAATGAAGGATCCTGAGGGATTAACAGTCGCCGTCGAACAATCGTAGTGGATTTCAGACTCCGTGGAAGAATCCTAGAGGATCCCACTCTCGGTACAAAAAACCTAATAAATCCTACAATCCATATTCGATCTTCCAATCAGCATAATTGCACGGATTAATCTCTCCACCGATGAAGCGAACTACACGCTCGATTCTCTAAACAACACAGTTCACTACGAAAGGATCTTAGATTGGCTCGAAAAGGCTCCTCATGGCTCTTTACGGCTTCAACAACAAGCTCCGATTCATTTCGAAATTTTCCCGGGGAGTTCCCACTTCCTATACATTCACTTCTCGACGTAAAGAGGATGAGAAATAAAGCTGCCGTTATTTTGCATTCGCGTCCTTCGGCTCCTTGTTCGTGTAACTCGCTGCTTCCGATTACTTCGAGGCCGAACTGTTCTCACATTCATCAACTGCCTCTGCCGTCCCGGATGTCATTTGCAGGTGACGTCCTCGTCTGAGATCTTGGGACGTCTCTCGAGCACTATCACTTTAGCTGAAGTCGGCGGTGCTCACGATGGTCTTTTAGAAATTTTCTCCAACTGTTTTACAATTACAATTTCACGACTTTTAATAATTGTTACTGGCTATTCTTAACGGTAATATTATTTTCAGATTGTCCTCTACGTCGTTACAGTGTTCTCGATGTTGTTATATTATTTTTTGTGTCGCTATATTGTTTCTTAGGACACTTGTTTAACAATTTTCACTGACACGATCCATGACATTATTGTTCTTTATAACTGGCTTTTTAGCTATGGATCGATGTTATAAATGTTTGTTTCCTTCTTTGTTACATTGTTTTTTCCATTGTTTAATTAACAATTTTCACTAAACCCTGCGAAAATTATCGGTCCCTGTGTTATTAATACGTCTTTGAGCGTATATTACCGGTTATTAAGGATAGTATTGTCTTTCAACAGTTCGTTTAGATATTTTTCCTGGTTTCACGCTATTACATTGTCCTTTTGTTCTATTAATTATCAATTTACACAGACTCGCTTGACGACGCCATTGTTCTCTGGACATTTATATTATCCTTCAATTTAAAATCACCAATCCGAACAATTTCAAAATCGATAGGACAGTTTACAAAGGGAGTATGTCAACCTGGAAATATTCTGCTGAAAATATACCGAAAAATTGTCGAATTGTTTCGATAATAATTCACGTAGCCCAGAGAAGTTTTTGAACATTTTTCTCTCCAGGAAAACGATTAACCTTTTACACGGCGTGTTTACGTAATCAGTGACTTTTTCTTGTAATCTTGCACGCGGATTTTCGACGTTTAAATTTTGAAAACAGTATTTCAGAATCTGTGAATAAATCGCGTTTTCTCATCCGTGAGAAAAATAAACTGCGACAGAACACATTTTGTTATTACAGTACTTTGCGCGATGAAAACTTCAGCAGAACTCAACGAAATTATTAAATTTCACTCTTCTGAAATTTCATTTCGAACAAATTTTCACAGTAAACATGTTTTCATGTCAGTTTGTATATGTTCAAACATCGTCAAAATTCAACTGCTATTAAATTACACGTTTCAGAAATTTCATTTAGAAGGGAAAAGTTACATTTCAAACTTTAACAATGTTTTCCATTCCGACCAGGAATCCACAAATGTACTTCGTATAGGCCAAATCTGTAGTCGTTTCTGTATTTGTTTCTAACAGTGTAAACATTGAAGCACATTTAACAATGTTTAAAGCGCATGGGTGACACTCAAGTCGTGTAAAACGCAGCAGTTCAACGCATTTCAATAAAATGTACTTGTGAAATCACAGATGAAACGTGCAAAGGAATTTCCAATATAAAAGCATCTGAAACGTCGGAATGCCAATTTGTTGACGCGGGTAAAACAAAGAAAAGAAATATCTCTAAAATGACATATTATGTTAGAACTTCTTCAAACTCTGCAGTGAAGAGTTAAAAAAGATTCTTCCATAAAAATAGCAACAATTTCCAATTGTAGAATATTAAATCACTCTCGGTTACATTATGTAATAATTGATTTTGCAATCATGAAACTTGTGGTCCACGTGTCGTCCATTAGAAACTGTATGTCGATCGCGTACGCTCTATGTTTCTGTTTTCGTGGACGTGTTCGGGTTTCCCGTGAGTCTTCGGAATTTCTAATACTGTACGGAATCTTTTAATATTGTTTTTTTAGTAGGAAATCCCGAACATTTTCGGGAAATCCGAACATTCTCAGGAATCTTGAAAGTTTCAAAATCCCGTCCAGATTCCGAAAATCGTTCCCGTTCCCCAGTCCCGACCCAGTCTCACACACCACCAGTGTTGGGCAATAAATAAATTTATTTAAATAAATAATCATTTAAACAATAATTTAAATAACGAGTTATTTGTTATTTGGATAGTCAAATAAAAAGCAAAAATAATTATTTATTATTTGAGCAAGTCTAAATAGAATTATTTAAAATAATAAAGTTAGTTGTTATTTACAAACACAATTTCGATTATTATTTTTTTGTACTGACAAATAATAAATTAAATTGTATTTTTTTATAGTAACAATGTATCGAAAATCGTGGCCGAAGGCAGTATGCCACTGTCGCTCATCACTGCTCTATGGGAATTGTTCAGATAACTTTTCCGGTTAATTTAAAAAGAATTCCTAAACTTGAAAGATATCCACAAGAATTCTATTAACGGTACCTCCGTTGCTTCAAACATTAATTAAGCATGTTTAAACGTTCACAATGATGAACAAAAACATTCTACGCAAAGAATTTTTTCATTGGCTTCTACAGTGAAGGTACAGAAAACTTTTAAGTTACAAATTCAGTACACTGACGTGAAAATCTGCACAAAATTAAGAACGATAAAAAGACGTGTGGGGAAAATAGAAATTAATTGTTTCACTGTTTACCGCTATGTTAACTTTTCATCGATTAAACGACAACTAAATTATAAAAGTTTTATATTTATTGAACCGACGAAGAGAGATCAGCGAAAGAATGACCGTTGCATCACTGAAATTCCGTATGCACCCTCGGTAAATGTTTCGCTCATTTTATATTTGTTTAACAATGTTATTTTCCGGTCGCGCTAAAAGCTCGACGAATTTCCAATTAATTATGTTTCACGGTTTTTCAAGAAGCTAGATAAATGTACAAAAACATTTAGCCCGATTCATTACGAATAAAAACTCGCGGGAAAAAGAGTCGCAAGGATTCCGAAAAGAATTGAGCGACCTGACACCTTTATGAAACAGAGCAAATTTGCCAAGCACGTAGAACGTTCGCAGAAGCAGCAGGGAGGAGCTTAAGAGTTCCGGTTCAAAACAAAAGACAAATTTCGAGTCTATAATTATCTTACCAGCGAGAGTTGGACTGCGAACGTCGGCCTTTCGTTCGATCACATCAAAATTCTTACGCTTATCTACAGTCTGTCACAGTAATAATGGGATGTTTAATATTGGACAATATCGTTCGTTTATAAAAAAAGTGACACAACTGAAAGTATATTTCTAAAAAAACGTATAATAATAAATATATAAATTATCCAGTATCTAAATAACAACAAATTATTTTATATTTCAAAGTTGGTGATATACAATAAAAAAGAATTGACAATATTGTGAATTGACAATGTCACTTTTCTTACGAATGAACGATATGACTTGAATTGTTTTTTTTTAGAAGTTAGAACAATAGTTTGCTACTTGACGCTTGAGTAAGGAATTATGAAAACATTGCAATTGGTCGGAATTTTGCATAGGGAATACTAAAAGTTGTATTGTACAACTTTTTTTGTCGTCATAGATCGAAAATTTTTAAAATACCGTGTTACCTTTTTAGAGTGATTTTACTATGATATACCGAGGTAAAATTAAGAGCATAAACATATGAATTGTATGGACATTCACGTAGTGTTTAATGTTAACTATTAATAAATAAAAGTTCGAGTTTTACGAACGAATGACTAGGTATGTTAACAAATTCATCTTGAAATGGCAGATATTAGTTTTTGCCAGGCGATTCTCACAATTGTTTAGCAGTTAATTTTCCGAGCGAGTTTCCTCGAAACGGGTGATATTTATTGTGACTCACGTTGATCGTCATAGCACGATTGTTTTCAATTTGTTACTGTGTTTCCAGGGAATATAAATATTTACCCAATACGCGAATCTGAGCGATATAAGGTCCTTTTTATTGATGCACTCTCTCTCAGAATTTGCAATAAATTTGCTTCGGTACTCTTGGGTCACTTGTTTCGACTGCCATCATTTTATCGAAACTATCGGATAGAACTTGATGAAATATCGTAGACACTTTTAGATTAGGATACTGTAATTGATAAAAAAGTTTGGGAACGACAGATTAAACAATTGTCGAGAAACACTCGTTTTATCGTTACATTAAAAGATTGCTGCGTTTTGAACCTAATCGGTCTTCGAACTGCTATAACATTATTAGAAAGAATTGGGCGGTGGTGAACAAATACATATTAAATAGGACGAAGTTTCTACTTTGATGTTACCGAATCGAATTTTCTGTGGTAACCTTTGACAATATCAAACGGGGTGGAAAGCGGAAGATAGGTTCCTTCCGAAAGATTTTACAAAAAGTTAGGTTCTGTTGCTTCATTCAATTCCGACTCCTTTAGAATTCTAGCGGAAATATCTGTGCATTTAGTATACCAAAATATGTGTATTGATTGCACTTGAAACCACCCTCATGAAAAATGTCAAATAACCCTACCTTCAACACTAGCAAGCGCTAAAACTAATTTCAACAATTTACGAATTAATCAAATTTTAAATTCTGAAACACGAATTTTCAAAAAGCATACGCTATGCTATAAAACTTCAAAAGCTTAATAAAAAATTTTTTTTTAAGTAAGCTTGCGATCCTCCCACATTGTAAATCAACAAACAGCCGCGATTTATCGAAGCACCTTGTGTATGTACCGTCTGGCAGAAGATAGAGCTGAAAGCCAGCGTGATAAACAAACAGACGCTCGCCGCCGGAAGCAGTTGATTCACAATTTTGAGGGAATCTTCGCGAGACTTTCCACTTTCGGGTTCTATTTTCTATCGATCCGTGCCCGTCAAAAGAGCAGCCCGATTTATCCCCTCTGTACTTTCTTTCTGTCGCTAGATTCTATAGCAGTTGACATATGAACATTTTTTTGAACATTACTTCAATCCCATTGAAATTTTAACACTAAACCTACCGAGTCTTAACAGTAACTGGTACATGTTCCCTTATAATCATTATTTAAATAAAAAAATGTTTAAAATACCACGTTTTTCAGACGGACTAAAAAGTATAAAATAATTTTTCCTAGCCCCATACAGATAGTCCAGAAAATTGTGATTGTGAATTTTTAATAGCTATGAAAATATTTGTAAGATTTAAAACGAAAAACGTGGGGCGCAAGATATATATTAAAAAATTTTTTTTTATTTAAATAATTATTTTCTGCTTTTTAGTAGTTAATATTGCATTGACATTCAGTTATGAGCTATGTTTAAAGTTTCAAGTCTCTAGCTCATCGGGAAGTTAGTTTAAAATCAATTGAAAACTTTGTACCGAACAGATAAACAAATAGGCAAGAAAGCGAGTTAATAAAAACGTGGTAAAATGACAAGATTGATTTTATTTAGACTTTCTGCAGATCCTTTCATAATACGTGCTCTACTAAAGATGTTTACACAATCAATCATTTTTATTATTTCAATAAATGTAAAATAATAAATATGGAACCGATCATTTTGACCGGTAGTGGTAGATTAATTACATTGTATAGGTTCACACCTTAGACCAGATAATCTCATAGACACGGCATGGAGCAAATATAACTGGAACATGTGACGTCACAAGACAATTTCTAAAATATCCTGTTCATTCTTTCCGTGTACATATGTACTGTGAAAACGGCGGCGCGTCCGCTGACCTCCCGTCTCCCCTCATAAGCCTAGCGTTGGCACTGTCCTTGTGGACCGTGGGTCGATGAACATAGCCTATACATCTTTGGAACCTGTGACGTCACGTATTACTTTATCTTTGCTTCAAGGAATATTATCTGAACCATGTCTATGGGTTTATATGGTCTAAGGTTCAAACAGTGTCCCTTGATCTATTAGATTGCATAAGTTCGTGTCCGATTTGAAAATAAAATTCAATGGTTAAATTTTAAAGATTGATTACAGATCTGGTTAAAGATTGGTTAAATTAAAATTAAAAAATGTGTGTGTGTGGTTAAATTTTCTACAATTAGAAAAGAATGGTGACTATATGTATAGTTGATTAATGAAATTGTATTCTTCAAAATTTAACCATTGAATTTTATTTTCAAATCGAGCACGAATTTATGCAATCATTTATTATATAATATTATCGTTGGAACATAGGAAATGCTGGCGAAAACAGACCAATAGTGTGCGCATAAGACCGCACGACCGAAGTGAAAACTTCTGTAGCTGCCCCGAGTTTACTCGAACAGCGTTTCACCTTGGAGCGTGACGGATCAGACTCATTCACTGCCCAGCATAGAGTCAGCGACGCACATCTGTCTGTTGCTCGCTTGCTTGGCTAAACTCTGCTCTCCTCCCGAATTTACTCGAATAGCGTTTCACCTCGGAGCGTGACGGATCAAACTTGTTCACTGCCCAGCAATTATGTACGCGGTGCGCCTACAGAAGTTTTCACTTCAAAAAAACCAACATGGATTTCATTCCAGTGTATCGGGGGCGATTTAATGTCAGTGATACATCAACGCGCAGGAATCCGTCGTATTTCTGACGGTCGACGGTCTCGTCCGGCCGTCGAAAGATTTATGGCTTGGCGCCTGTGGATCGTCAAGGTCGCCAGGGATCGAGATTCCAGCGCACTGACCCGATAAATCTCGCGAGATCAAAATCGACAGCTTAGGGGGGTTTAACCTGACGCATACTAACAGAGACAATCCTTCAAATTTCACGCAAAACTTTTAAAGGTTGAAAAATAGGGGAAACATTCAACGATTTGTCTTACACTGGGGATCAAAATATCTGCCTTATTTATTGTTGTGTGAAAAAACTTCTCGCGACAGGGTTATACTGTCCCAAGGGATATATGTAACCATGGACAGTGTTTTTAAGGTCACTTTTTATCAAAGTTTTAAAGTCATCGTTATTTTTTGTGTTTTTTCTTCAATATTCTTGTAGAGCGTCAAAAGACGAGTCCAACGACTACCATGAGTACACCAGTATGATCATTCGATCTCGAGATATTTGTGTGTCTGAAAGTATTAAAATTTTATTTTTCAAACACAAATATCTCGAGACCGATTGATCATAGTGGTATCGTTATGGTAGTTGTTGGATTTGTCTTTTGGTGATCTACAAGAATATTCAAGAAAATACGTCGGAATCTACATAAAATGATATCGATGGCCTTGAAATCTTGTTAATAAATAGATACAAGCATCTCGAGATTGGGACAGTGTGTGTCGTGGGTATTTTATACATGTTTAATGCAGGTGTAGATAGAAGTAATTGTGAAAAGCAATCTCTGACAACTTTCAATGAGTAATAAATTATTATCGTGTACGAATTTTTGAAAAAATGGATTAACATTTGATAACAGTATATGCTGTTGTCAAAATCGAATATGCGATTGGATTTGTGAGAAAAAGCCGCCCTTTGGTTCCCGAGATATTCAAGAAAACACTTTTCATCCCCAACCATAAGGGGTGCTTTCGCCCCTAAATTCAAGAGCGGTTTTCACCCTCTCGGCTTAAACGATTGCCGGTAAAAAAAATATTTGTCAGACATTTTAGTTTCATAAAAATCTTCCGTTTCATCATCCGTTTAAGTTTCATAAAAAGAAATGCCCCATAATAAATTATTAGGATGTGACGATGTGAAAAATATATTTTATTTTCAATGTGACAGTTAATGTTATCTACAGTGTTGGCAAATAGAACTTTTCAACGTTCTTTTAAACATGAATATTTTATGAAAATGACAAAAATAATCGATGTTGCCAGGGTTGTATTTAAACATTGATTATTTTCTTTAACACTAAACCTAGCACCACCGGTCAAAATGACCGCGGTTCCAGATTTATTATTTTACATTTATTGAAATAATGAAAATGATTTTATAAGAATTGATTGTATAAATATCTTTAGTACAACACATATAACAGTAGGAGCTGCACAAAGTCTAAATAAAATCAATCTTGTCATTTCTATAAGGGAACACGTACCAGTTACTTTTAAGGTTCGGTAGGTTTAGTGCTAAAACAGTCTATCGATTACCGGATGAGAAAGCAGCGAATGTTTCTAGAAAAAGAGCCTAAATTTCGCGAATTGTAAGTCGCACTTCTAGATCCGGGAAATAGTTTAGTGCACGCGCCCACGCGTGCTGCAACAATGTTACAACACGAAGATTATAGTTTTAGAGTCTGACAAATTAACGCTGAGGATTGAATGGCCGCATATTGTTCATAACTCTGTTGTTTCATAACATCATGCAACCGGTAACAAAGTTACAAACAACAACCTGTTGCATTTTGTCTGCAATCCTGATAGATTGCAATCATTGAACTAAAGTTAACCTTCTCCGTGTGAAAGGACAATATAGAATACCGATAACAAAGTTGCAAACAATAATATGCGCAGATTTTACACAATTCTGAACAATCACAATTTTGTCAAAATTTTTCAACTATTATTTTATAACTTCACCGTATCGGTGCAACAACACTGTGTACAGGTAACAAAGTAGCAAACAGCCTTTTGTAACTTCCTCGCAATTCCGACGAATCACAATCATTCCAAAAGTTTTTTTGCGAAATCTATAGGTAATTTCACCATATTCATGCAACAATGTATTGCGCACATGACGAAGTTGCAGACAACACCCTGTAGAATTTTATCCGAAACTTCTATTAATTACGTTTGAAGAAACTTGAAACTTGAAGTTATAAAACTTCACTATACGAATTTAACGGTACAGTGTACGGACAACAACGTTGCTAATAAACTTATTAGCTTCCCCGCAATTCCGACGAATCACAATCTTCTTCCCAGCAGTTTTGTAGCAAAATTTACAACTTCACTATGTCAATGTAACAAGGCAGTATATAGTTAACAAAGTTGCAACCAACACTGTTTGGTGTTTTCTCCAAAATTCCGACGATTTAAAATTTTATCAAAGTTTCTTTTTCACGTCCTCTAGTACCTAAACTAATTCTAGCGTCACAAAAAAAAAGGTCCGAAACGCTGGGTCCATTTTTACAAAAGTTCTTTTTAAACCAAAGAACGAATATTCATGCGTCTCGCTGTGTTCTTTGAAAAGCAACAGTATTTTGCGAAACGAAACTGTCTCTTGTTAATACTGTCACAAAAATCTACACAAAATATCGAATGAAAATCTAATAAAAAAAGATGGTAATTTTCTTTTGTTGTGCCATTGTTGCAATCAATACGATCTACACGACGTCAACAAGTATTATACTATAAAGTTGTAACATAAATTCTGCCGCCAGTAGAAACACGTTCTATAAATTTCTGCACGACTCATTTCAAACGCGCGCCACTCCGTTTAAAACGGGGAACTACTCGAAAATTTAAATTTGAAACCATCCCTTCAATAAAAAAGAAAAAGGAAGAAATCACTTCTGATTGGCAAAAGAAGCCACTGTTCCATAGGGATAAAACCCGATTGACTACAATCGAATATATTTACATTGCATACATACATACGAGGCGTACACATGCCGTAGAAAATTGGTATTTAACGATGATCCAGGGGGATTTGTTTTAACGAGAAGATTCGACGGATTCGAGGGTTTTCGCGAAGTGGGACGCGGTCTCGAGCGATTCGGAGCGGAAAGACGAAAATCGGCGTCGCGACGGAAGCGGAACAGAGGCGTCGCGCGACGGGAAGCGCCGTCGGATAAACTGGAAGCGCGTTCCGCTTTCGCACTCGCGTGCACCAGCCCGGCGAAACCCGCTCGCATGCGCTTTGAGCTTTGAAACCCGCCGCGCTGATAATACCGAGTCGAGCTGAATCGAATCGCGTCGCACAGTGTTCGAACTCTTATGGGAGTCCGCAGACAATTAATAACTTCTAAACTAACCCATTTTCGACCTAGGACCCTATGTGCTTTTTTAGAGAGGACACGAGAATTAATTAATGGAAAAAATGCAATGTTTTTCAAAAAAAATTGAAGCGATCTTTACCACGTTTTTATTAGCTCGCTTTGTTGTCTGTCTGTTCGGCACAAATTTTGCAATTGATTTTAAACTAATTTGCCGATGAGCTAGAGACTTGAAATTTTAAACATAGCTCAGAACTGGATGACAATGCAATATTAGAAAACAAATTTTTAAAAAAGCCTATGCATTTAGGAGATATAAACTATTAAATTTAACTGTTACACCGCCCCGCGCGACGCTCGGTAGTACGTGATCGCGTTCAGCAATCCCCAGTCTGCGCGACAGCTGCTAAAATTGCAGTTTTTCGCGATTCTCGACCTCCATCTGCAATAATTCAACGGATTCTTACATCTTTCAATGCCTGTTGTTTTTTTCCGGATCAACCGATTTCTATGAATCTTTCACAGTGCATATGATTGACACCGATCTACAAAACGTATTTCATAAAATTTAAATATTGGCCCACATAAAAAAGTTGTAAAATGCAACTTTTAGTATTTTCTCTACAATTCCGACCAAAATGCAAGTTTTCAAAAAATTTCTTTTCACATCCTGTAGTAAACTAATTGTTCTAGCTTCGCAAAAAAGTTCAAATCGCATAGTCCAATATTAACAAAGTTATCGTTTTCTTGAGAGCGTCCAAATATTAATGACAGTCACTGTACGTCAGAAAATTGAAGGGTGCATCAGTGCATGAGAGAGATTGCTTCTCATTTCGTTAAATTTATTTCTACTGTGTGTACGTGTGTGTGTCTACATTGTGGTACCTCATCGTCAGTGAAAATATTGTTTATTTTTACCGTGTGTAATGAGAACAAATTGATGAAAATATTTTCGTTAAGAATTATGTAAATATTTCACGGTATGCCAAAGGGAATTTTATTCGGAGAACTCTGATGTAACTTTGGCTTCATTAAAAATAGATTGCAACAATATTACTAAAATTTAGTTTGACGTAGATAAAACAGTTTTAAATTGTGTCTGGGAAAGAAGTTTGAATTACATGAACGGAAGGTCGGTACTGGCTGTGTACGGGTAAAATTAATAGTAAACAATACGAGTAGCAATTTTCTCTGTGAAAAAAAATAGAAAATTTTCTATGTCGGGCAAGCGACGTGAAGTAAAATTCATTTTTTTTCTTAATTATTGCAGTGAATGAAAAGTGATACACATTCTTGAAACTCGGTAACTTTGTATTTATTGTAAACGCAAACAATTCATTTCATTCAAAATTTCAATTGAAGCAATTGCAACTATAGTAATACCAACATTAGTTAGTTGAGAACTACCATGGTTTATGGCTGTTAACAATCGTCGTCTATTTGTTTGCATCCGTTCCGTTTACAAAATAATGCTGGCCAAATCGAAGCCGCTGTTCAACGACGATTATTATAACAGCCGTAAACCATGATAGTTCTCAACCCAAGGAACGGAAGACGACGTTAAAACATTTAACATTCCTTTATAAGAGAACGGTTGAGTTGCGACCTATGGTTCCTTTGATAAGTTTGGTCCCCATGGTGAGTAGAATGCGATACAAGCATAAAAAAATTTTACCTCGAATTTCAAGGTCAAAGTCAATTTTGCGGCAATTTCTTTTAACAAATCTTCACCGATCCGAAGGTGTACAACCATCTGCCAAAACCATGACACAAATTTTGTTACACCCTGTACATATAACAATTCCCAGGCACGAGGAACTGCACGAGGAACTGCACGAGGTATTGGCTTTCACGATTGATTTCGATAGACTGATCGGGTATTTATTTTCTCGAGGAAACTAATCAACTTTTCCTGTTGACACAGCGCGAATGATTTTTCTTGGCCCAATACGATAATACAATGAGCACGGGGAAGCCCGTTTCCGAATACACTCGTTCATCCTTTCCCCGAGACAATTTCAGCCGTTGTAAACAGAAACAAACTGTTTTACAGTTTTCCGCATTTATTCGTTCGTCCGTGCTTGTTCGACGGCACGATTCGCTCTGTCATTTCTATCAACATCTAAATACAATATCGACAGTGTGCATTTCGGTGAATGCAAATAGAAAGTGCCACGCGCGTTCAAATTCTCGTTTTCATAAGAAAATCTCGGTAAAAATATTGCAGACGCGTCGACATCATTTCACCTGTTTACTCCACGTTTTCGTGAAGCAACAAGTTCCTAGAAAACATATACGGTCGATCGTAAAAGCCTACAAAAAATTATGATTGAAGAACTTGGAAAAATTAGTTTACTAACTGTATAACAAATTTTAAGAAAATTGTAATTGACAGGAATTGCGTAACCATAACAGGTACACGAACGTTTCTGCTTCAGAACGCCTCCGCAGGCTGTGCCAAGTGGAGCAGTATATTTTTGATTAAAACGGTAAACATTTAAATGTGTTCAAACAATTTTCGAAGCGAAGTGGACACCAATAATCATAAATTATTACCGTTCAGTTTCAATCGACTGCGATAAGAGCAGTCGATTTTGGAAAAACAAAGCACGAAGGATTCCATTCGTTGATTAAAAACGAAATATTGGACTTCGACCATGCGGAAGATCCTTTGCTGTGCACGAAATTGCTGAAAGCAAAAAGCTTTGGTTCAGCGTACGTCGATGAACAGTGTTTCCACGAAATTATACTTTTTTTTTCTTGACGTTTTGTCCGTTTTTCATTGAATTCGATCAAGCAGCCGCACAGCATCAAAAAGTGCATTTTGCACGGTAAAAAAATCTCCTCGTTATAACTTTTAATATAATAATATACAGTACCGCTCACTGAAGTTTGGCCGACTGCCAACGTCCATAAACGCATTTAAGAATTTCCTCCCGTAAAATGTTCATTGTAATGTTTCTTCGAAAAACCCTCATTAGTTATACATATAGAACGGTTATTAAACGTTTTAAATTAATATATTTAAAAGTTTTTTCTCTTGGCCGAACTTCCGTGAGCGGTAGTGTATATATTTCAGCCTCGCACGGCTAAGAAATTGGATTTGGTTTACATAAACCTAACCAATACAATCCTATCTTAATTTTTCATTCATGCGTTCGTACCTTCGCCCACTCATCATTTTGATTTCCTTTGTTTGTTGCTTCTTTCGGCTGCTCTTTACTTTACCGGATTCAAAATTTGTGCCTTTCTCCTACGAATTATGATGTATTTGGTATGTAATCCAGTAGATTTGTACCCGGCGCGGATGCAGATCGAAGTTTCGAACCTCTAGGATCAATAGTTGAGAAGCCATGGTCGCTTAAAGTTGAGCATTTTTGACAGTTAAGGGCGCCGCCATATTGGTTTGTAGTGACGGTTGCACGCCGCTTACTGAGTTGGTTAGGATTAGGTCGAGGGGGGGGAGCAAGGTAAGCGGCTCGCGATCGTCAGTACAAACCAATATGGCGGCGCCCTTACCTGTCAAAAATGCTCAACTTTAAGCGACCATATGTCCTCAACTATTGATACTAGAGGATCGAAACTTCGATGTGCATCTGCGCCGGGTACAAATCTACTGGATTACATACCAAATACATCGTAATTATTAGTATAATTATAGTATAATTATAATTATTATTAAATACATCGTATTATAGGAGAAAGGTACTAATTTTGAGTCCGGTAAAGTAAAATTTACCCCTTCTTTATATTATCTAATTATATTAAGTATCTACATAACTACTTATCTTATCTCCTTTTTCTTTTTTCTTCCCATATCCAAGTTGTAAATTAAAAACCGTTACTATCTAATGAAAAAGCAATTCACAATTACAATATGTCGCGAGCCAATCGATTTAATGCTCAAGGCTGTCTCATTGACAACTGAAACCAAAAACATTATCTCCATAAATTAATGATTGAATACCATAATTAGAAATGAACATTTCTGCGCACTATTGGAAGGTGCAGAAGCTAAATAAACATTTATTTCTTTCATAAATAAATGGGGCATTTAAAGAACTGATCTTTCTACTATTTTAATCAAAAAGAGATATATATATATATATATATATATATATATATATACAAATGTTATTGCTGGTCCCTGATTGTGCACTCTGTCTAGACAAGATCAATTCGACGTCAACGTTGTGGTTTGCCTAATCGCAGTTTTTCTGCAGATGCCATAACGACGGTGCATAAGGATTCTCCGGGGGTGTTGCTAGATAACTAATTTACCGTTTCGAAATCACAAGATCGATGTGCGGTTGCAAAACTATGGTTGGCTCGCGGAAAAGTACAGTTTGTTTGTTTGTCAATGTAACAACGACTCGGAAGAGTTCTTCGTTTCAGGCCTATACACCTAATTACTAAAGTTGCTAACATATTTAATTACACACGTATACAAATAACAACACAATAAATATTCTTTATTTCTAACACGATTTTTAGACCTCGACGCACAATCTAGTTCTTCGCAGTGAAAACATTAGAAGAGTTAGTGAAGACTGTTATTTTCCATTCAATCTAAGCTTCATGTAATTATCGATTACGCGTAAAAATTTCTTTTTACAATTTTGGATTAAAAATTGGGATCTGTCGAAAATCCGCATTTCTTAGAACTTCTTTCGTGTCTTCAATTTTTCTGGGCAGGATCTTGAATCAGGAAATCGTAAAAAGTTGTTTGCTACATGTCAGATGGTTTTCGAATTTCCTCCTGCAATCGAATAAAAAATATATTGATTAAAGTCATTTGGTTTGCCATAGTGCTACCAAGTGCTGAAGGAAGCCTGCACAAAACTGAGGGGTAAACCGCAGCCGAGTGGAAAACCGTTTACACCGGTTTTCACGTACGTATTGAACCCGAAGTCCATTACGATGGGCCAGCTGTACGGCGAATACGACCTGAACACACGGGAATGGTGAGTCGACTCACACAGAACATTTACTTCAACAAAAAACAAAAAGAAAACACCGATTTTCAATCCGCAAAGCGGGTAATACACGGTGATATTCCACCGCGCAACAAGTATAGCTCGAATTCATTCGTTATAAAAAAGTTATGTCGAAAAGTTAATGGAGTTCAGGAGATATGTCAATTTAAATAACTCTAAAATACCATTACTGTCGTACTAAGACGTTAGTGTTTACTTACTTGTGTAACGCTGAATGTCCAGCTGCATCGATTGATGTATTAAAAAATACCTCATTCCATTTAAAAAAGCAAAGTTGACCTTTATATGACCTTTACACGTCCACTCGCGAAAAAACTAATAACATCAACATATGCTCCACTCGATACCATTCAAGCCTCTGCTGAAACATTTTTTGCTACGAGTAACAATAGCGAGAAAATCAAAATGTCGAAATCGGGTGGGACAACCTGTATAAATAATTAATTCATTAATATCTATCACCTTTAGTTCCATTGGTTTTCTTTCGATTTTCTCGTTAATGAGAGTCCGTGTATGTTCCGCTGGTACACGTATATTTTTTAATTGGAAGTTGCAAATGAACTTTCCGTATCTTGGCCACAACTGTGATCAGGGAATGCGAAAATTGAAGTTATAATTAGAAAACCAAGTTCGTGACCACGTCGTGTAACTCGATTTACGGTTAATGGAAGGGACGACTGCGTTATTGACTGTCGCGCGGAAATTTTCTCCGCACTCGGTACTGCAGAAAAGTACAGCAGCCTACGTGGGCAACTCTGTAGAGTTACTCGAATTTATATTCGGACGGAGACCCCGTTTTCGTGGCCAAAATTAAATTTTTCAACTTTAATGTATTGAAAGATTTCTTTTTCCTATAAAGTAACAACCCTTCAAAGATCCCAAATCCAAAATATTATTCATTTATATACAGAGATACAGCGTTCTAAAGACAAAGTCAGAAAATTCAATGTAAAATAAACCGTTTTAGATTTCAATCATCGAATATCAGAAAACAGATGTTAATTATGGTTTTATACCGGGTATTTCACCTAACTTGACCACCTTGAATATCTTTGTTGTTTTTAAAGATACGTCAAATGTCTGAAGGACAAAGTTGAATGGTAAAATGGGGCTCATACGATACCAAAAAATTTTTGTTTTTATGTAATTTTTTTACAGATATGAAGGTCACCTTCATTTTTTTTTTAATGGAATGAGGTATGAGCGTCCGAATATTAATTCGAGTAGTTGTGCATCGAATCGTTCTACGTAAGAAGCATTCGCATAATTTTCACGGTAAAACCAGAAAAAATTCTTGTAATTGCAAAATCTCCGAGAAAATAAGCGACTCGTTAATGTTGAATATGTTTGAATTAGATAAAAACATTAAAGAAAAATGTACTGTAATATTCTGGACAATCTGTAACATAATTCGATGTAAAAAATATTTGCCTGCCTTTTGCCATTGGAGTAGAAAAAATGTCCAAAGTTGAATATTGAACTCCTTTCTTGTGGATTAAATTTTTCAAAATCTGAGACAGATAAACGAAGAAACGACTTTCGGATTCGCATTCAGGAGATGAAAATCTGTGAGATTGATGTATTTCAGGACGGATGGTATTTTTTCCACGCTGCTCAGAGTCGGGATTGCGACAAATGACGCGAACAAACGGTGGTACATTTTCGACGGGCCTGTCGACGCTCTGTGGATCGAGAACATGAACACTGTGCTCGACGACAATAAGAAGCTCTGCCTAACGTCCGGGGAAATCATGAAGATTCTGCCTACTATGACGATGATGTTCGAAGTGGCTGACCTAAGAGTCGCATCTCCTGCCACTGTTTCGAGGTAAGTCTATCAAATATTCCATTTCTCTCAGATCTATTCATTCTGTAAAATCATCATTTGTTACATTTATGGTCTACAATAGAATGAAATACGATACAGTAAAATATCTAGTTTAACCCTCGGACTCCTGCGAGTTCTAGACCTATGCCGGAGTCATATCTAACTCACGCCGATATTTGAGCCGTTTATTTTGAAAGTTGCGCAAGTCCATTTTCGAGAAAAATCAACCTAGCAATTTTTTAATTTACATTTCTACGTTATCTTTTCATTCTGAAGCAAATTGTAACTAATATATTTAAAATCGCAAAGATTTGGTAAAAAGGAAATTAGCTGGTCAGTAGAGTGATACAAATTTTTATTTTGAAAGTGGCCTAAGTCCATTTGTCAGTTGTTTGATGTTAAGGTAGAATAGAAAGATTAAAGTAGCGTTAAAATGACTAAAAATTGTTTAAACTGTTGAACATAATGTGGAAATCATAGACCATGAATTCTTAGTGTCAGGACATTCGTTTTTACCACTGAGAGCGTTTTTAAAGCTGAAACCCATCAAATATATAAAATTGATTTAGACTTATTGTTAGACGGAGCCTGTTTTTGTTCTTATATTTCCCTCGATTTGGCAATATTCAGAATTTTTCCAATTTCCAGCAAACGTACCAATTTCAATTTACCAAGTTATAGTTTTTTTCAGAGACAATTGGCTTTTTTCTACGATGCCCTAGTATACAGTGTATGTATAAAAAATATGAAAAATGAAAATGATAATGAAAATGAAAAAAAAAACTTTTTGAGAACCACGCTTATATTAAAATGCATTGAAAAGGAGAAAATCATTTTTTGTTCTAGTTCTCCCAAAAATGTAATATAAATTTAAATAAAATCATGACATTAGTGACTATAAAAATAAAAGCGTGGAGCGCCCACGAAGATTACGTCAATATAGTTTAGCGCACCACGCTTTTATTTCTATAGACACTAATGTCATGATTTTTTTAAAATTTATATTACATTTTTGGGAGAACCAGGAAAAAAATTATTTTCTCCTTTTTAGTGCACTTTGATATATAAGCGTGGTTATTAAAAAGTTTTTTTTGTTTTTTTATTTTTTAGTCTTCTAAATGAAACGCAAGATATAGTAATACTGGTATGAAATAGTAAGATATAGAAACGCAAGATATTGAAATACGCGGGATAGAATGAGGAGATGACTCCTAGAGACGACGTCTCTTGATGGAGTCCAAACGGAACACCACACTGAGCTCCTTCTGTGCGAAGTGGGTCAGTGGAGTGGGGATGAGTCGAAGTGGGAACGTGTAGTGGAGTAGGGAGCGCTGGCGCGCGGAGTGGGGATCGTTGAACGCGATGACGTACTACCGAACGTCGCGCGACGAGGTGTGACGGTTAATATTTAAATATTTTCTTTCTCCTGGACGCGCAGTTTTTTTTTAATTTGTTCTTTAATATTACATTGTCATCCAGTTCTGAGCTATGTTTAAAGTTTCAAATCTCTAGCTCATCGGGAAGTGGTTTAAAATTCAATTACAAAATTTGACGCATACAACAACGACACGGCAAGCTAGTATCTGTGATTTTCAGGAAGAACGCCGCATGTCACATAATTTCACTTTCGATATATTGCCGTTTAAGGTTTTGGTCACTAATCCTTTGCCATAGAATATCGGTTCAATAAGTTCAATTGCATGATTTTTTTCTGATAAAGACGTAAATCCTATACTATAAATCTCAAGTAATGCATAAACTGAAATTGTTTGAAATTCTGACATGCCGCGTTTTTCCTGGTAACCGCAGATATAAGCGTGGTAATAAAGTGACGAGAGTGTTAGTTAAAGCTGTTTACAATAGGAGGATCAGCTGGTATTGGCGCGCTGATGTTGACCAATAACGCACTGATGCAATATCGCCGATAAAATTAATTGTTTCCGTTTTATTGACAATTTCTCAGATGCGGTATGGTTTATCTGGAACCGGAAGGTCTCGGACTTGAACCAATAATTAACTGCTGGCTGAGATCTCTGCCGCGGGTGAGTATTTTAGAAATTGTTCGTCGTTGATCCGAACCCTGGGAATCCTCCTATAACAGAAATACATATAAACAATTACTTCAAATTAGTCGAGAACTATAAATACCCTTAATCCTCGTAACGCGGCTAATTCGTTCCGCGTTGTATCGAAAACGTGCTAAACGAAATTGAGAAAGGTTCACTAAGATTATTGAAGTAAGAACTTCTTTAGGCGGGTACACTATTGCTGGGCAGTGAATGAGGATTGTTATAATGTAGTAGACTACATTGTTTAGAAACAAGAAAAAAAGGAGTGCATCACAGGCCCTCACTTTTAATATTTTTTAAAGATATTAAAATGTTTACAATGTCATTCAAAAATACACCAATATTTTTACCAATTATGGTAAAATGTAAGTATGTTCCTATTCTGGAGCTTAGCGCAGAATTAAATAAAAATTAATATTTTCTATCTGTATTACAACAAATAGGATTGAAATAGGAATTTATTTTTATGTTATTATCCATAATTGAATAAAATCCGCTGTCTATGTAAATTTAAACATGTTAAAATGTTGACAATGCCATGAAAAAATGTACCGTATTCTTACCAATTATGCAAAAGGTGTGTTATTGTTTTGGAGTTTAGCACAGAATTACATCTTGACATTAAATAGCTAACTTATCTGTTTAATTGCAGAACATGAGCAGCTACGTGGAGACTATCGGCGAACTGACGAGTCAATATCTTCTTCCTGGTTTGCAAGTTTTGCGAAGCAGTCTGCGAGAGATAGTAAGCACAGTCGATTGTGGTATGGCGCAGTCCTACATAAACATGATGAACTTTCGTATCGGGCCCATGGCTGGCCGCGAGGGAAAACCACCCCCACCTGCACCGTTTCAAGCATTAATTCGTGAGGATCAAAAGTTGTTCGTCCTTCGGAGCTTCGTACAATTATTAACCCATTCAGTGTGACACGCTTATGCACTATTCAACAGTCTTAATACATTCATGGAATCGTAAATGTTATTTGAATTGGTGGCTGTGGAGTTACGTTGAATGTAGATCTATTTTAAGATCTATTCAATAATTAAATTCTTAGCTGGAACAACGTTGGATAATATAAAATAAAAATTATACAGGAGAGCAGAATTTGATGGGAGAACAATAAACTCTAAAATAGATCTTATGGAAATCTCACATTCAACGTTGCTCCAGCGACCAATACACTGCTAGACTGAGAATATTTAGGAATTACAATTTCTTCATGATGAATACTTACTCTACATTAATTGCAGTAAAATTTTGTTACCTCTATTTTGCCCGCTTTTATTATTATTGTCAATTAGTATTCGTTCAACAATTTTTTGGGGTTCATCGTTTTCTATTTGAGAAACGAATAGCATGCAGAGTTTAAATATTTTTACCAACCTAGAGAACAGTAGAATTAATTTTCAAAGTGGAAACTTTCGTGTTTCAGCGGACCTGTTAACCCCCTGGGCAGCTTTCGCTGCAGTTTGGAGTTTAGGCGCGTCCAGCGACTATAATAGTCGTCGTATTTTCAGCGAGTGGATCCGAAGCGTTCAGACAGCCCATGGCCATGCATTTCCATTCCCTGAGGATGGCCTTGTTTTCGACTACAGGTACTGTTTTCTCGTAATCGAAAAAGTATTTGTACTCTCGGTTTAACAAATAGTATTTATTAACTTGTACAAATCTGTTGCCGGCGGAATTAACTTTGGACAACTAGTCCACAGAAACTAGTAGACTATAGCGGCGTTACAAGGTGAATACGGACAAACTAATGTTTGTTCGGATTGGGACGAGACTACGACAGTCCTCCAGAAAATTACAACGTTCTCTTTTAAGCTATGAAAAGATTCTGATTTTCTGCTCTGGGGTCCGATTGCTGGTCACCTCGTTGGTGTGAACTTCTTCGAGGGGATGGGCCCGATTTTTCGGGAGAATCATCCCCATTCGTTGGTTGACCTGAGGGAGGAGGATCTTCCGGACAGCCCTCACCGGTGGAGGAGAAAGTCCCTACCTCAGATCAGTCGCGGAAATTTTGGGAAATTTGGTAATAACGGGAACCCCGGCGCAGCGCGACGAAAAGGCCCAAGTGGTCCGCACATGTCTTTATGGTCCCTTGTCCCGAGTGGATGGACGACCATCGGTTCGAACCTTGGGTCCCGAACCCTAGGTACTTCGCGTACGGTACCTCTTAAATTCGAAAACAGCTAACGACAATGTTTTTACTGCGAACCGGATGGCCTAAGATAGTGGTCCCCATCCCCCGGTCCGTGGATCAAATGGTGCCGGTCCGCGGATGAAATGGTACCGGGCCGCCTAAGGAACATTAAATATAATTATATTAAAATTATTAAATCAGAACAATCTGAAATATAAACAATCAACATCCCTCCTCCCCCTGACCTCAGCGGGCCGCGGTAAAATTATCAAACGTTGACCGGTCCGCGGCGATAAAAAGGTTGGGGAGCACTGGCCTAAGGGGGTGCGATAACTGCCTCGGGCCCTCACGGACCTTGAGGACAACAATGCCGTGAGGGACAGGCGTGACGGTTATAATTGTTGATTTACGGACTACGGTAAACAAAATATATATAACGCTTGCCGATCTCTAAACGCTCGAATCGCAAAATAAAGAAACGACGAATAATCGATTGCGAAACCGAACAGGTACACTAGAATTTCTATCTCTATCTCTATTTATCGGTTGGTATTGAATATTCTGAGTCTATTCTTTGGAATTAATTCAAAATTCTGATCGTTACGACAGGAATTTGAAACTTTGTTGGGCAGTACTCTCGGAGACTCTGGTGAATTTAATTAAGTAGGCTAATATTCTTAGGCTAATAGTGTCCATTGTTGCATCGTAGATTGCACGATGGCGGTTTCACTGATCTCATTGATGGTCAAGAGCCAATTCCGCCCAAATGGTACATGTGGTTAGAGGATATACCTCCTATCGAAATCACGGTCAACACAAGATACGCTGGTGCGTTGTATAATTTTATATATTTACATTCATAACAAACAAGCAAAAGAATTATCAACGTACAGTTTGTCCCATTTGAATCGATTCCCCCAAATATTTATCCAAAAAATGTATCAAACGAACGTTGAATGGCATTAAGAAACACATCATTTGTAGTAATGATTTTTCCCAAAATTTGTTAAAATAAAATCACATATTTCGGAATACATTGATCGACATACAGTGGCCCACAAAAGTGTTCCTACGCCTTTTAAAACGGACTAACTTTTTTATAATTATACCAAACGATCTGATGTTTTGTAAGTAATTAGAAGCATTGGTTTACTAAATGATGTGCAAAAAAATTTTCAAAAAATTATAATTTACAAGGTTACATGCATAAATAAAAAAGATATTTTTTAAAACTTTTTTATTTGGGCCCTTAATGAAAATTTAAAATATATGTTTTGTAGATCTACGTTAGTTGTACACATACTGAAAATTTCATTGAAATCGGTTGTCGCAGGAAAAAACGACACGCATCGAGAGATGTACGATTCTGTGGATTTTAAGCAGAAACTGATCAAAAGTCGTGAAAACTACGATTTTCACCATTTTTAACTGCTTGTAGCTCGTGCGTATCTCAATCGATTTCGATGAACCTGATTTTTCCGCAGGTCATTGCGTAGGGCTCACATCAAGTTGATTTAGATTACTTTGAATAGAATCATATATGTACTTTGAATACATTAAAAAAATAGGAGTTCTTCAGAGGAAGATGTGCAGGTGATAATTCTTCCAATTTACAGAGATCGAAGTGCCCACGATGGACAGCGTCAGAAGTGCTACTTTGCTAGGCTACCTGTTGATCAACGATTCGAACGTCCTCTGTATCGGTCCAACCGGAAGCGGCAAGACCCTCACCGTTTCCGGAAAGCTTGCGAGAAACATGCCAAAAAGATTCATATGCGATTTCATCACGTTCTCTGCTAGGACCACTGCCAATCAGACTCAGGTATTCATTTTCATAATTTATAATATATTATAATATTACATGGTATATTATTTAGTTGTATTTCCGAAACGTTGCATTACTTATTTTATTTATTTATCTTATTTATTGTATTTATTTTTAAAGTCAAAGTTTCTATAATAAATGTTTTCATATAAAAAATGTTTGAAGTATTTTATCTGAAGAATGTTTAGAGTTCAGACTTGTGTTGCGCGTACAGTGAAGTTGTTATTATGATTACGTTGCGTTCTATGGAAAGGACCTGATCGATGAAAAGCTTAGCAAAAGGCGCAGGGACGTTTACGGACCACCATTAATGAGGAAACAAATCTTCTTCGTTGACGACCTGAACATGCCTGCACTTGACACCTACGGTGCTCAACCGCCCATCGAACTGATTAGACAGTATATGGATTTTAAAGGCAAGCCCCTTGTCGTTTAGATCAGGCGTGGGCACGGGTGGAGCCCCTCAAACGCTTGCTTCCCCCACCAAGCGTCCTTTCGGTGGCGTTCACAGTAACGACGGATGCTGGTGGGGGACAGTGGGCGCTACGGTGGGGGCGGTCTTGCCTCGATTGAGGCAAAAATGCCCACGCCTGGTTTAGATGTTTGTTTAAAGAATCACACATTTTTTTTCATCATCCACAACACTAAAAATTTAATTGTCTCATAAACACACTGAACAATCCGTGTTTCGCATTAAAATTGCTTGTGCACTAAATAACCAAATAGTTAAATCGTCAATTAATAAAAAGATTACCATCTGTTCATGACGAATATACTCGTCATTCAACAAAATATTGCAATTTCTTCGCGACGAGTACACTCGTCATCATATAAACCTTACCACCTTCGTAGACTGGTAACTGAGCAAAATTAACGCCATCCTTTCATGATGAGTATACTCGTCAATCCAATGTACTCGTTATCAATCCAAAAATTGGCATCCTTATACACTCGTCATAGACCAAAAGATTTCCCCTCTTTCTTCGACGATTGTACTCGTCACAGCCATTGGAAGGACCAAATTCGTTAACGATGTATATATGTGTATCATTTCAGGATGGTACGACCGAAGGGACATCGGCTCTTTCCGCAACATCGAAGACGTTGGTTTCGTTGGAGCAATGGGTCCACCAGGAGGCGGCAGGAACCCAGTCACAGCCAGACTCTTACGACATTTCCATTTCATCGGGTTCCCGGAAATGGAGGACGACGCCAAGGTAATACTTCAGCCCACGTATTCCTTAAACGACAATGGAACCCGTTAGCGTCGATCAAACGCTGGGAACTAATAACCAATTTTATCGTCGCCGAGCTGACCGTTCGCAACTTCGAACTCGTCCAATACTATCCCGTACCGCTCGATCGTTTTTTTTTTTTTTGCAATATCCCGAGGTGGTAGACAAATTTTATGACCAGATTTGAAATCAGCGTGACGAAATCTACGAGAAATGATGTACTGCATGTCGAGAACAAAATCTATCCGTACGTGGTATTGGATAAACCACAATTTTCTTGAAATTCTGCAAGTTTAACACATATTTTCAAGGTTAAAAAACGTTCGTACCAAAATCTCTCTATTTTTCCAATATTCTGTAATATTTAATTTAGAAAAAAGATCATCGATTTATCACATTTTTATCGGAAGTTCTTTAATTGTGGCACAAAATTCATCGGTTTTCCTCACTGTGCGTCACTGGTTCTGTTGCAAATAATTTGTATCGAACTTCTATTGCGCGTAGGAGAAACTAAAATACTCGATGGTCCATACAAGTATCTCTTTGATATACGCATAATTATGCAAACAATTTGCTATTGAATAGATATTAAATTATGCGGGAAATAATACTGGTTGTGCACAGTCCTCCAAGTCTTTCTTTGATTATAATATTTGCAAAATTAAATTGAGATTATTTGTTTCTTCGGAATTACGAACAATAGCAATTTTTTCAAAATTTTGTTTACCCGTTATTTAGTAAACTAATGTTTCTAGCATATCAACAAATCTGAAGTCGTTGAGTATAATATTTATAAAGATGTTAGTTTTTAAAAGGTGTCCACTTAAATTTGTTCCCTGTATATCATTAATTTCAATTTAATGAGGAATTTACACGCAACATATAATTTGCTACTATTTCACGTTCGTCGAAAATGTTTTTTACATTGTCGAATTTCAGAATTACGTGACGTCGATTTATAATTACGTGGACCATCATGCATTAATATAGAAGGTGGAACGCATAACTGAAACTCCATCGATCAGTGCTAATTAAATTCCCTACATCCTGCAGATATTAATTTAGTTCACACTTTCACACTTTTTACTCTATCGCTGCTTCAGTATGTAGGCGTCCGCGGAGAAGTAAAAAGAACTTCGGTAAAAAATATTATACAATACTTCGGTATATTTCAATTTTGTTTAATGTTCCACACCAACTCGAGACTGAATCGATTTTAAAATTTTTAAATTCATTAACACGCGAGAAGAGAAATAAACGAGTTGGGAAATAAACAGATACGCTTCATAATTTATTAGGAATTTTCATTGTTATAACTTTGCGGGGAAGTTTTCCATGAATGAACCGTTTACTATTTTGGACACTTTGCTACCAAAGCAATTAATGGTTGACGTTTTCCATTTAATATAAATTTTACTTCATAATGAAGAGATTGCAGAGTTAAATTGAAATTGTTTGCTTCGATTACAAGATGCAGGAGCTTATTATTTTTGTTCTTAATCGTTTGAATCAGCTGGGAATAACAGTGAAACCCGATGCTATTTTTAAATTCATCAAATATTTTGCATAGTCGTTATAAAAGGGGGAAAATTGTCTGTTTTTTACGAGAATATTCGTAGTAACACAGCAAAACATTGTAACCTTTTCATGACGAATAAACTCGTCAGTAAACAGGAAAAATCTTTCTTATACCACTAATACTTATTTTGCAAATTTTCTTTGACCCTTACGAAATGATTAACAGCGAACAAGTTGCAAGAAAAATCGTCTGCAGCAAGGAGTTAAAAATAATACGTCATAAATTTTCTCTACATTTTATTGCCCGTAAATAATCGATTTTTCCAGTAGAGAGGTTCAAATATTTTTCCAATATTTCGTCGAGAGTTGTTCTTGGATTGTACGACTGTAATTTCCTTGACACTGAGGGCATCGAATAAAAAAATTTCAATATTACTGTCACTTAGTGGTCGATTCGTTTAAAATAAGTTCTGGGAAGTGTCCCATAAACGGAGCAGTGATATACTATAGCTAATGGCCCACGAATGTCGGAAGACAGACGCGTCCGCTAAGAATAATTTATCTTCGTCTCATCGACCGTGTCAAAATATTACACTCGGCGATCGACGTTTGAAGTTCGCCCTTTGCTCTTTGACACGCTAAAAATGGCTTCTCCAAAAAACAGCGCTTAATTAAATCGAACTAAATATAACACTGTATCGCATAAATATTCTTAATGTAGTGTTTCACTTTGTTCTCCTGCTCGACAATACTTTGCTGTTCAACGACGAATATTATACGTTATGGAAGGACAATTATTTCTGACGCATAATGACGAGAATATTGCAAGGCTATAAACAGCTAAATCTATTCACATTGGTTATCCGAGTAAAATACTATTATATTAGGTCATCCCATAAGTTCGTGCCATTTTTCCAGCGGTTGCATACGTTAATTTTGTAAACATTCCTTTTACAGTAAATCCTCTATCGACGCAAAAAGGTGCTACACGATGGACGCAAAAAAATATCCCCTCCACTGTAGTAATCTGATCTCGGCTCGGTTATATCGGTGTGAACCACTACTAATGCGACGCGGAGAGTCGCAGTCGTCGACACAGTTCAAAGGCCCGTGCGATTAGTTGACGATGAACATTTCGGGTGCAAGGAAGGACGACGTATGGGAAAGAAAGAGACGCGAAGAGTCGCAGTCGCTTCGGCCGCGCGCGGTCTCTCTTTACACGCGCTGTGCTTCTCTACGGTCGGCTCGGCCTTTGAAGCTCAAAAAAATAGTGTCCCTCTACGATCAATGCAAACGAACCTCCCCGAGGCTTTTGCATCGATAGAGGATTTACTGTAGTTTGTTTTAGGTATTCTCTGAACAACTGACATCTCCTCAACTGATAAACTTCGTGATTTCTGTACAGAGTACAGAGTCTCGAATTTTATCTTCGTCTGTCTGAGGAGGACGCCCGGAACGTTCCTCGTCTTCTAAACAAAAGATTCCCACCTTTAAAACGTTGAAACCACTTCCTACAGGCACGAGATGAAAGCGCACTTTCTCCGTAAACAGCACATATGTTGTACGTAACGATTGTTACTGAACTTCCTTTTCGAAATTCATATAACGTTCGTTCATGATTTTTCACTGCTAGGAATCACGATGTACCCACGAAAACCTTCTCTAGACTGTTCCCGACCAGATTGGTCCCGTATCGCAATAAAGTTTATACATAAACCGACGCGTGAAATGTATACACAAAAGTCGGCACGAACATATGTAATGACGTAATATTATCTCTTAAAATGGAAATGATTTTTCATGATTTTTCATGCATGCATAAGATCTTCAAACGAATTATTACAGTATATCGCGCGTTAAATTCCCCAAGTTGACACAATTTGGTAAAATGAAGATGACAGGAATTAATTATTACACCCATTAATTTCCTTCCAGCCTGTACACTGGATATTCTATTTCGCGTGGAAAGTGCGCAGTTGCTTCTCGTGCCGATCTCAAATACTCGGAAAACCATAAATGAAATTGAAACGTGCCGGTGAAGCTAATTCTCGTAGCTTTGCATCACACCGCGAGACTATAGCTCCTCGAGAATTCGAGGCGGGGCGGCGCGGCGCGGTGCCGTAAAAAAAGAATAAACTTTATATCTGCGGGAATGGTTTCTTGTTTCATCGTCTGCGCCGCTGAGGAAAATGAATTCACCTTTGCTGCTTTTCTGTTTAGACGTTCAAAGGTACAGTGGTTTAAAAAAGTATTTCCGATTACGTATTCCTTACAAACTCAAACGAAGGGGCATTAATTAACTGGAAATAATTAATCGTGAGCAAAAGTGATTTTTCCTGATCGCACACACAAACTCCATAGATTCAAATTTTATATACCCATTTGGGCTGCTCTTTATTTTACCGGAATCAAAATTTGTGCCTTTCTCATGTAAATTATGATGTATTATATTTGATATGTAATCCAGTAGCTTTATACCCGGGGAGGCTGCAGATCGAAGTTTCAATCCTGTTGGATCAATGGTTCAGGAGTTACGCTTGCTTAAAGTTGAGCAATCTGCAGTGTTTTTGACAGGTAAGGGCGCCACCATATTGGTTTGTAGTGACGGTCGTGCGCCACTTACCGAGCAGAATAATTAGTTGGTTGGTGATTAGGTCGTGGGGGCGGCAAGAACTGTCAAAAACACTGCAGATTGCTCAACTGTAAGCAAGCATAACGCCTGAACCATTGATCCTACAGGATCGAAAGTACTGGATTACATACCAAATACATCATAATGTATAGGAGAAAGGCACAAATTTTTATATAATATTTCATATATTATTTTATAATATTTTTATAATAATACACTACTGTCTATTTGGAACTGTCATTGTTTTGTTTATCACTATTTTTTTATGAAACTTTTACGAACATGTCTATGACATTTTTCTGATCGAAATGAGTCCAAACACGACGCGGTTTTCGGACTGGATTAACATACATATTTAATTCACGGTACAGTAGAACGTCTAATATCCGAACTAGTCAATGGAATGCGAGTGTTTGGATAATAGAATAATGAGTCAACTCGATGAAAAAATATGTACTGGAATTGTGCAATAAATTGCGTAGTGTTAGCACTGCTTTACATTTAATTATCGAATAAGATATACGTTCGGATAAGCGAGATTCCACTATATCGTGAAGTATACAAGTAAATGTGCTTCAAACGATGTCGTGTTTCGTCTGGTTTTTAATAGTTTCACAAAGAAATAATTGAAAACAAAAATGTTTTGTCTTACTTTTGTTTTGTAATACTTCTAACATATAAAATAATCTCTAATAACGTGAGGACTTGTCTGATAACGAATCGAGAAATATTAGAATAGTATAAATCAAAAATGAAAATGGCTCAGGTTGACTTGAAGAGAACAGTGATAGTTAAACGAAGACTTCTAGCTAAATTTTTCGATACTGTCGCTTGAAATGAAATGATTGATCTATTGTTTTACATTCGATAGCTATCATCCAGAAACTTATAACGATATACTGTCGTTGATACACAAGTCAGTAGGTGAAGTTATTTAAGAGTGTCCTTTGAGAACGTTCTCATAGCCTGCAACGACAGTTGCAAACAAGAAATCTGGAGCATGGAAGAGCTGATCAAAAGAAGCTATGCGAGCTTCTACTCTCCGCTCGTCGCTTCGCGTCGAGAAAAACCTTGGCAAAAATTAAAGAGAAAGAAACCGTCATTTCTAGACGACTGATTGAACGCGCTGAGTGGAACGATGCAACTAATAAAAAAAATATGGTAATAAAGATGAGTAGTTAGTAGTTAGAAGAGTAAGCTAGGAAAATAACTAGACGTGTCAACGATTTCTCTTATTTGACACAAAGAATTATTGTATTGAAATCCTCAATGAGTTTAGGATCTGCAAAATGGGTTAATGAAACACTGTAGATTTTATGCGTTTATGTCACAGATGAGTTGCAAATTATATTAATTAAGTGACGTAAATTAAAATAGTAGAAAGATTGAAAGAATTGAAGAATGTCAATATATTGTTTTGAACCTACTGGGGCCATTAAAGGAAGAAAGAAACTTTAATATGGCTACTGTTTCTTGCAGTTGCTAGGGAGGAATTTTATTTTGCATGAAGGTTCGGTGAGATGTTTCTGAGAAATCGCTGGGAAAGGCAAGGTTCTTCGAGTAATGGAAACCGCCGCGCAAGAAGAAGAGACAGAAATACATCTTGTCCAGGGCTGTGCGAACGATCGTCCTCCGTTTGACCTTCGCTGTTCACTTTAAACTCGATAGGAGGGGGTACAAGAGGGATGGGGCAGGCTAGAGAATCCTCCGTCGCATAGGGGTAGTTACGGGCTCTCATTATTCGCGGCCGCGCAGGTGATTAAGATAAATTATAGCGGGCACCGGCACGATTTACGAGAACTAATTGCAGCCGGCACTGGCGAGAAGACAAACAGAGGACCGGCTAGGCCCGGCCCCGGCCTGACTGGCATGATTCTGTTTCACGAGCGGCAATTATTCCGCGTGGGCGTCGGCCTGAACACACTCGATGGAAGAACACCGGGTGAACATGATCGAAAACGAGCGACAACACCATTTGTCTAAAACGAGACTGTTTTCATCAACGACGATTCATTAGCGTCAATTTTATTCGGTCGATTTTAACCTCCACGGACGAGGATTGCGTAAAAATATGTTTCTCGTCCAACTAAATGATATACCTTAAAGAATAAACGGTTATCCATTTATTTATTTCTGTATATTTTGAATATTATTCTGAATCCAATAAAATGATTAGAGAAAAACAATTTTCTATTTATTTACACAGGACATTTTTTGACAAAATTTCAATGTCAAATATTATTCTCAATTCACACAAAGTATTGAAGAAAAACAATTCTCCATTTATTTCTTTTTATCATATATATTTCAGATATTATTCTGAATACACACATTAAAATGATGGGAGAAAAACAATTATCTATTTATTTATATAGGACATTTTTTGACGAGATTTTAATGTCAAATATTATTCTCAATTCACACTATGTATTGAAGAAATACAATTCACCACTTATTTCTTTTTATATATTTCAGATATTATTCTGAATCCATTAAACTGATTAGAGAAAAGCAATTTTCTATTCTCTAATTTTTATAGTAGTCATATGTTAATTTATTAATTGTGGCGGCAACAATACCGCAGAAATGGGTTAATTGATGGAATAAGCGAAGCGAGTGAACTATGGAATTTCATTCCAGAGGCACATCTTTGGAACAGTTCTGAATTCGTGGCTCTCCCGCACCGAGAAGTTTGGAGATATGCTGAACACGTTCATAGACACAACGTTGAACCTGTTCACCACGATCTGTAATGAATTACTACCCACTCCACACAAGTCCCACTACACCTTCAATCTGCGAGATCTCAGTAAAGTTTTCCAGGGGATGTTGATGATCAATCCGGAGAAAATCAAGGTCCTTGCCAGCCAAGATGATTTTTAATTACATACTCTATTCAATTTTGCTTCGATTCATATCGAAGCCCCAGATGAACTTTTATTTTTCTTCTAATTTTTATTATATTGCAATTCGAGCTTCAGTTGAATCTGTATTTTTAGCTGAATTTCTATTGAGTTATAATTAAAGATTTGGTTTTAACTGTTTAATTTCCAGTTAAAGTAACTTCGAATCAATTATTCATCTTCTTTCTGTTCCTATGCAGATCCAATTAGAGCTTCAGTTTAATGTTTTAGTTTCCTCCGAGTTTCTTTTAAATTACATTTAGACACTTGAATTTTATAAATTTCTTCAATTTTCAATAGACTTCGTACAGATGAGAGTATTTTTTATTTAAAAGAATAATCTTTTTAACTCCACTTATTTCCAGATACGTGAGAAATTGTTGTTGCTGTGGTACCATGAAAATCTAAGAGTGTTCAGTGATCGTTTAGTCAACGATGAGGATAGACAATGGTTCGACAATCTTCTCAGAAGCATTTTACAAACGCAGTTCGAGTGTGACACGGATACTGTAATCGGCGACGCTGTATTGTTCTATGGCGACTTTTGCGGGACCAGCAAAGAGTATGAAGAAATTACTGACATCAAAAAGGCACGTATTTATAGGCAGGTTATAAATATTTAAAAGTCAAATCGATGCATAAATGGTCCTGTTGAACGCGAATCTAGTTTTCCAAGGGTTAAACCAAAGGGAATCCGGTTGTTCTAGATGGAGCGAGTGTTGGACGATTTCTTAGAGGACTACAACGGGTCCACAACCTCCCCCATGAAGCTAGTGCTGTTCCAGGACGCGTTAGATCATATCTGCAGGATCAATCGGATCTTAAGGCAGCCTCGTGGAAACGCTCTGCTCCTGGGCATGGGCGGGTCAGGTGATGCAGTACTAAATCTAGTACCCCGAAGTGTCCGTTCGGCTTCCTTTTATGTCTTCCCTCGACCCTAACTGTTTCAGGGAATGGCGGATGGGTACTCGTTACCTTGACAAACGGCCCCATAATAATCCTAATAAAAAAACGTAAAAATAACCATAACTCAAATGCTAACGAGCAGGGTCGACTGCAATATAGGGTGGATAGCGTGACCTTCTACCGTCGAATTTCTTTTTTACTACGCGAAATAAGATCTCGGCAAAAATTTGAAACAGTGGCGGGTGATGTGCATTGGCGTGGAATTCGAAGAGGTTGTAGAGAATTACTTGTGGGTCTGTTCGGTTTTGAAAAGCAGCAGAGATAAAAACTGTAATATGTTTTCTACTGCAGTGGTTCTTAAACTGTGGTCCGCGGACCCCTGGGGGTCCGTGAAACAATTTTGACATTAACAGATATTTTTGCTAAAAAAGAAAAGGTCATTCAAATCATTTTCATGTTTAAAATGTTTGATGTTTCAAATTAAGTCTCACACAAGAGCTATGTAAAATGCCTAGGGTTGGGATGGAGTCCGCAAAAAAAAAAATGTTTTTCAGGAGGGGGGCCCCAGACTACATAAGAAGAACCACTGTTCTACTGTATTGTATGATATACTGTAAAATCCCGGTAAGCAAACCTGCTCGATTTTGGATAGTAGGCTGTGCCAGCATCTGCGTCCGAATAAGTATCGCTTTATGCTAGCACGGTGTGTCGGCACAATCTGAGGGTAGATTGATGGCAGCGCTCGGTCCTTCGTTGAAGAGGGCAGCACGGTCGCACTAATGTGACGGACGTCGGATAATATTCCTTATGTAGTTAACCAAAATGTATAGATTATTTAAAATCTTTCTATATTTAACATGTTTGCGTAAATTCTCATGCTAAGACTATAAATTAATATATTAGCGAGTAAAGAATGGACATTCAGAGAAATTTTATAATATATTTTAGAGGAACATTAACAAATTGTTGAAAGAAATACAGCAAATGTATACATATACGGGTACGTGGGTACCCGGTTGACTATATACCATATTAGTATAAGTATTAGTATATATATATATATATATATATATATATATATATATATTAGTATATACTATATTAGTGCGACCGTGCTGCCCTCTTAAACGAAAGACCGAGCTGCCTTCATTCTGCCCTCAGCTTGTGCCGGCACACCGGGCCAGCATAAAGCAATACTTCTGCGTCCGAATATGTATCGCTTAATGTTGGCAAGGTAATACTCGCCATCTGCTGTCATCGTACGATTGCAGGCTGTGCTCGATGTCTGCTCGAGCCAGCCTTAGCTGACTGGGATGTTCTACTGTATATATTCTTTATTTTACTGCATCATAATCACTAACATTGTACAAGAACAAGTGACCCTATATGAAAATCTCTGAAAAATTATCAAGAATGAATGTGTCCTATACTACTTTACAATATAATTTCACAGCATGTTTTCCCGATATATAAAATAAGTTTTAACATTTTACAAAATCTGAGGAAACGAAAAATAGAAAAATTAATTTTTCTTTCAAATCTTTTCTGCAGTTGGAGCTGCAGAAACACGAAATCCCCTGTGAATGAGTATGATAATCTGGTGCTTTTCAGGTCGGCAAAGTTTGACGAAGCTGAGTGCACACATTCAGGACTACATCTGCTTTCAAATCGAACTGAGCGGCGCTTACACGAGCAACGACTGGCGGGACGACATTAAAAAGTCGATGATGAAGGCAGGGATGCAGAGTCAGTTAATCGTTTTCTTATTCTCGGACACACAAGTACGTGCAACTGCATTAGCTCCATTCTCGATTCATTTCAATTATGCAAACGGCGCGTGCATTTTATTCTCACGCGTAAGAGTCTTTTCAGGAAACAAAAATACAATTTTCTGAAATGGTCGTGTAAATTATCAGGCGATATTCGTCTGTGCGATGTTTAATTCAACGAGTCATGTTTTATTTATAACTACGTATTTTAATGGAATATATTATTTCGAAATACAGCGAGAAGAGAGATCAAACTGTTTCCGAATCTTTAAAAATGGATGAACGAGGAAAATGTAGAATAATAAACAAATTTTGCATTTGCATATAGTGGAATATTTCAAGCAACGTAAAAAGCAACGTACAGATTTTAATAACGTTCAGCAGTTTTTAACACGGCAACCGGGATTCTTAGTTCCCTTATTTGAAGAATGTAAGAGTTGATTAATTTTCGTATTTCCTGGTAGTTTATTCAATATTTAATGAAAACGTACAGTGTGGTTTTTATTGAAATTTAATTTTCAATGTATTCCACCCCGAAATTCATGAAAACCAATATTTACAATTCCGTTGTTTGGTTTGTTTAATTAATTTATGATGGAATTGTAAGCTGCATGTGTAAGCTTCGTCTCTCACATTATTGGAATCATAAACTGAATATTTTCCAATTCCATTAATCCAAGTATCATGAGCAGGATTACTTTTTGGAAACGATTATCCAGATATTCGAACGCAAACAAGATAAAAGCTTTGTTCGCATTCATGAATTGAAGGCTATGCGACTTTCAAATATTCCACGTGAAAATTATTGGAAACTGAGTTTATTATTTATAATTCTGCCATTCGCTCCTTTTTAATAATTTGTCATCGGATGAAGTGACCTGGCTGTGTGTGTGAAACTGAAAATTTTCACTGTATCTAAACATTTATTAATTCTAAAAAACAATATTGCTGTATATAAATAAATACTGATATATTGTCAGTGCAGAAGATCTGCCATCCACTCTTGAAAATTCGGAGTGTTCACAACCATTTCCTCAAGGATTTTACAATATAATTTATTGTATATAAGAAAGATGAAATTAATAACTTCATACAAGTCTTCTTGGCGTCGAGTAAATATCGAAATGGAGCTTGAGATAGTAACGACCGAAGTATGATTCGATCGGAGAACCACACTACACTTCCGGTTTGAACCCTATACTATTAATATTCTTAGGGGAGATCGTTTCTCTTCGCCCTATTCTTTGCCATTATCCTACTTGTTTCCCGGAAACTGTGCCGAATGGTCCGGGTTAAGTCACTTGATCGTCTTTGACGTGTGGAGATGGGATTGGGTACAGGAGAAAATTGTATGGTGTTCTGGGAATTATAGAGATATGGGGTTGATATTGCTAGTATGTTAGACAGCATTGAAACAACTTCATTTAAATATGATTAATGCGGGTCTTTATGCTAAATAAAATTTGTAAGAATGAATTACAGGCTACAGAATGAATATATTAATAAATCACTGATGTAATTTATAATTTTTAAAAAGTAATAGGATTTTCAATAGCAGGCTACAGAATTAATATACTAATAAATAACTTATAATTTTTAAAAAGTTATGGGATCCTCAATTGCACAGGCTACAGAATGAATGTATTAATAAATCACTAATTTATAATTTAAAAAAGTAATAGGATTTTCCGTGGACAAAAACTGAAAAATTAAACGAGTTACAGTGAAGAGCTAATTGTACGGTATTCTACAAACAATGGGAATATGAACTCAATGCTGCTTTCGTATTATGCACCATATGTGGAATAAAACAGTGGCTGACAGAATTGTATGGCATTCTGGAGATTGTTGGAATAAAGGCATAATATTGCTTTTTTATTTTGTATAATGTTTTCAGGTTAAAATTTAATAAACACCAGAGCTTGGGCAAATCGTATAGAGATGAGGTAGGGTACACATCGGCAGACCGAATCTGATTTCCACAAAATTTGATTCGTGCTAAATTTGATTCGGGCGAAATTTGATTTGTACTGTATTAAATTGTGAAAATAAGAGCTTGATACTGGAAACAGGATTATTTCACTATGCACATACATAAATAGACTGCAGATCCATTTATATGAAAATTGAGAAGATGGAATTCAAAATTGTTGAAAAATTTAAGAAATTGAAGATGTCGATATATGCGATTATGATGGGAAGAAATAACATTCTATTTAGTTTCTATTTCTTGCAATCGATGCAGGCAATTTTTATTTCGTGTAAAGATCCGCAGTCTGTAAATAAATAAATAACTGGGCAAAAAGTGTAGCGTACACAGTAGCGAGGCAAATTCGATTTGGATGAAATGGCACGCCCTGTAAAAATCGGTGTAAAATAAAGCATAGAGGCATCTCGCGTTTCATACCTGCATCATCGACCCATCTCCATTTTACCGCGTCAACGGCGTCCCAACGAATTTCAAAATAAATCGAAAGGTGAACAACCGATGGCGAATCTGAAATGCCGTCGGGTTGGCCAGAAATAGAAGCAGCGGGATCTATCTCTTTCCGTTTCCGTTATCTTCAGCTTCACCTACAAAGTGCGACGACCCTTAACCCTTCACATTCCGCTTATGTATCCACGGAAATAGAAGAAAATCAATAGAGGATCTCATATTCTCTCTATCACATTATAAACCAATCAATCCTATCCAACATTTCCATTCATTACAATCCAACTCCTTAACTATCCGGATACGTGTTTCGCACGTAAACAGTTCAATCGAAAGCTATTTACATTACAGGGTGCCCCATTTGTATACAGGAGTAAGTATTAGGTCCCAAATCAATGAGGAAGCGTTAGATTCCTAACCAATGGAAATAGGATCCAAATCTAAGAGTAACGATTAAGTTCCAAATCAATGAGTGGGGGTTAGGTCCTAAACTAACGAGAAGGGATTAGGCCCCAAATCCAGGATGAAATATTACGTCCTAAACCAATGAATTGGAGTTGGATACCCAAATCAACTAATAAGAATTAGGTCCCAAATCATTGAGGAATAATTAGGTCCCTAAACAATGAGAAAATGTTAGATTCCAAATCCAGGAGTAAGGAGTAAGTCCCAAATCCAAGAGTAAGGATTAAGTTCCAAATCAATCAGTGAAGATTAGGTCTCAGACCAACGAGTACGGATTAAGAACCGGGTCTTAAACCAATGAATTAGGGTTAGGTCCCAAATCAAGAAATAATTGTTAGGTCCTAAGATCACGAAAATAAAAGAAAAACTAATATAAGCTTAATTATTAACCACTTGCCTTATAATATTGTGTCTGACTAGTCATGAAGATTCTGAACATATTCTGATGAAGATGTATGTTAATAATTTCCTTTAAACCGAAATAAAAATTAATTTTGGTCTTGTTAATGTACAGCTATTGGAGAACATATAGGCATACAATTTATATCAATTTTCTGCTTTTTTAGGAATTTTTAGGAATCTACAAAACAGTTCTAATCAGTGAAACCGTAAAATAAATCGTACGGAAGGGGTTAAGCTATTAATTCTCCTTTTTTTACTATACTATAAGTACTGAAGGTCACCTAACAATGCTAAAACGCAAAGTAACACGTACCGCAAGGGGTGCTGTGTGTTGAAAGCTAGAGCCACGACTAAGAAGTAATTGGTTTGTTGCAGATAAAGAACGAGTCGATGCTGGAGGACCTGAACAGCATGTTGAACAACGGTGACGTGCCGAACGTGTACCAGCCGGACGAGATCGAGCGTATATTCCACGCAATGCGTGGCCAGGTGCAGGAGGCCGGGCTGCAGATCAATAGGAGCAACCTTTTCTCCGCCTATGTGAACAGCGTTCGGAATAATTTGCATCTAGTTGTCACGATGAGGTATATCCTTCTCTCTGCTTGCTGTTCTACCCATTTTCCACTTTCCCCCCATTCCATTCGCTCTTTTCCTCCCCATTTTCCCCCGTCATCATCTCCACCACCCTGTCGGTTGATTCGGAATTGAAATGGGAATAAATAACCCTGGCTAACTATGGGTAATAACGGTCGGGAATGGCAAAGGGGAACACGGAAATTGAGATCGTCAGGATCCGACAACGGTCGCTCTCTTGACTGCCCATTCGATCGGTAATGAGTTTCTTTAGAGGCAATTGGCCCCGGCGATCGTTCACCGGAGCCATGGTAGGGTCACCGTGTTCTATAGAATTAATTCAATGGTTCTGGTCGGTGCTGGATACCGCAAAGCGATGGAAACTTACCCACGTGCTGGTATGGTTGTGTGGATTACGAATACACCATCTATCAGATAGAGTAAATATTCGATGGACACAAGAGCCTCGGAGAGGTTTGTTTACATAGTTCGTAGAGAGACACTATTTTTTTGTGCTTCAAATACCGAGCCGAACGTAGAAAAAGACGGCGCGTGTAAACAAAGACCGCGCGCGGACGAAGCGCAGCAGAAAATATCGCACCGACGAGACGTTTTTACAATTGGATTATTTTAAACTTGATTTTCTCGAAAACGAGTTTTCGCCAAACGAAAAAATGTTATTCCTTTTTATCAACTTATTTTTGCATGTAGAATTACTCCCTGCCCAGTAGTACTACGATATCCGGCCCACCCTGTATTCTTTCCTACAATTAGAAAAGAATGATGACTATAGGGTAAAGTGCCCAAATATGGTATAGTCGCCTATTATGGCACTACCTTATATCTTGTAAAGGAGAAGTCGCACTCTAGTGAGAAAATCCTCAAACAATAATTTACCATGTTTACTTAACAGTGTGCAGTGCAATCGCACCATATCTATTGATTTTAGTATCGATCCTTCGCCAGTTGTATCTCCACGTGTTGAATATTTTTGTGGTCAGATTTTCGATTGTATCTTTTTCGAGGAAGGTTAGTGATTTTGAAATGTTTGAACACATTTGTAGTTTCAGTTTATTTATATTAATGTTTGCCAACTGTTGGTTTGGACTGAAATTCATTTTCTCTTTGTCAGTAGCTAGTATTATCAGTCCACGTGGAGTTCCCAATATGGCATTACCAAGGATGGTAATATTACCAAGGATATTAGGATTCCCTAATATGGGTATAGCTATTGACATTCTTGATGGGGTTGCCGAATATGGCACTAGGTCTCATATTAGGGATTCAAGGTGTACCATATTAAGACCTCCTTTCGCTGGAACCTGCAAATGACACATCACAAAAAAAAATATTTCTCCCAAACTGTATTAATTTTTTAACAAACTTAACCCCAAAATCTTATAGGGAGGAAATGCATCTACAACTGGTAATTTTTTGGACGAAAAAGGGCATTCTAAAATGATCAAAAAATGACATCAACAAAAAGTGGTTCATGTTTGGGCACTTTATCCTATAATTGATTCTTTAAAATCTAACCATTGAATTTTATTTTCAAATCGGGCACGAACTTATGAAAAATCATCTAATATAATACAGAATAATTTAATTTAATTATAATACTTAACAAGCTAGCTACATTGCTGGTTTATCGTGCTTCATCTGTTTCCAAGATTATTTGAAGGTCAACCTGACTTTTTAAATAGGAACTATAACGTTTCTTTACAGATTCTTATTGTACGGGAAAGAATGGAAAATTTTTACAGGAAACGTTTTTTGATTAGATCGCATCCTACACTGTTGGAACAAAAATTTATTTTTGTTTTCGTTATTTTCACAATTTTGCGAAGACAATAATTTCATTTAAACAATGCACATACTCGGCACAGAAACGGGTTATTATCTCGAAGATACGTTTGTTCCGAATAGACTGCGTGTTTTTGGACACCTTGTAGAAGCGGCAGCAAGAGTTCAGTAGATCCTGTCGTGCAATGATCAGACACGTTCGACGGTAGGCGTGACTGGTGCTCTGCGCGAAACATTTTCTTTCCTTAGAAACATCCTTACATCTTGTCGACAGGCGCATTGATAAATCGTCGATATCTCATTTATGTTTCACGATGTATCTATAATGTCGCCAAGGCGAATAAATTGAAGCTGGATCGATACTATCGCAGTTGAAACTGTTGACAAAGGACTCCAAAGAATTCACAGAGAATTTCAAAGGAACTACTATACACTCAATTCGTTTTTACACGGTAAATATGTTAAAACATCGACAACATGTTGTATGTTGTAGCAAACTCCAACGTTTTCGATTCGGATGTGAATCTATTACGTCATGAGACCACGTTTTGTATAGAAAAATGTGTTTTATTTTAGCAAGCTAACCCGGTCTAAATACTATAATTAATGTTTTGGAAATTAATTATTTTGTCAGAAGCTTTTACTAAAATGGCAATTAAATTCTGTGTTGACGAGTCTTCTATAAATCATTTAACAAATATTAATTAATCTCCTTTTGCACGAGGAATGCAAAGACACGTAAGGAAACAAAGGCGTAAAGCTTTTGTAGAAAATGATTTTTTATTTTTTCTGGTTTATTAGGGGCGTCCAATTATTATACATACATATGTGTCTAATGAATTCGGAAACACGTACGGTCGCACTCTATACATGACCAAACAAAGACATATGTTTGCAATGTGTGCGTAGAATTTTAATTACATTTTTTGCCATTTATACGCACGCTTCTGCGACTATGCTCTGTCGAAGAAACGTGGGAAACTAAACCGAAATGTGTTGGAAAATCCGAGTAGAAGCGAACGAAACGAATGCAAAAGAACATCCGTTAATAAAACAAAAAATAAGTAAAACGTATGTAGGGTCACGCAATATTTAATAACCAAACATGAAAAAATATGCTGAAAAAGTAAGAAAAATATGGTTAGGAGAAAATAAATAGAATAAATATTGAAAAAAATGTGTGGAACCAAATAAAACGTGTTGCAAAATAATAAAAAGTGTCTGAGAAACATGCGTAAATAAACCGAACTTGTTTTTCGGAAGAACTGCACAGATGAAGTAAAACTGCAAAATATGTGGGAGTAAATAAAACTTGTTGAAAGACCGTATGAATCTGAATCAAACATATTTTTAAAAAATCTGACAAAAATTAGCAATATTTAAGTAAAATAGGACGTTTAGGTTCGACACATAATGCAAATGCGCATAGAATGAAAGCGATAGAAAGTGCAAAGATAAATAAAACATACTACAAGTAAAAAAAACGTGCAAGATGAATAAATCGGTTTAACGTATATGTATGTATAGAATCGATTTAAAGCCGTATAACGGGTTCAATTTAATAATAATCGATTGAAAGCTGAATAGAGAAGGTTTCCATTGGATATAATCGATTTGAAGCTTCCTGCAACAGAATCCACTAGACAGTATACGAACGAGTGCAACTCGTTTAAGGGAAACTCGTTTAGCAAACCGCGTTGAAATAAATCGAATATGCTCAACAAGCCGTACGGAATTCGATAGAACGCAGTAGAAAAAGGGTACATACAGGGTGTCCCAAAATTCGTGAAAATCCCGAAAGGGGGTGGTTCCTGAGACCATTTCAAGCGACATTTTCGTTTGCAAAAATGTTATCCGCGGCTTTGTTTAGGAGTTATTAACGAAAAACACGGACCAATCAGAGCGCGACCTAGACGCGAGTTGCCACAGTCGGCCAATAGACAGTTGGCGCACCGGGCCGACTGTGGCTCTGATTGGTCCGTGTTTTTCGTTAATAACTCCTAAACAAAGCC